>KZ106788.1:22534-45872 GCA_000504385.2 Exutisphaerella laricina CBS 326.52 | reverse complement strand
TTCTACGACGCATTATTCTACGACGCATTATTCTACGAGGCATTATTCTACGAGGCATTATTCTACGAGGCATTATTCTACGACGCATTATTATACGAGGCATATTATACGAGGCATTCTTATACGAGGCATTCTTATACGAGGCATATCATACGAATGCCTACAGATTTGCGGCCAGAAAATATGGATAGCGCCGATTGAGCGTAATAGGTTGGACATGAAGGCGGGGCCATGTGCGATGGACATGATCGGCGGTGACGAGGTGCTGCATGTGGATAGGGACTTGCAGTGGTTGCAGGCCTCAACTAGAGCTGGGTACAGAGGTGATTGTGGGCGCCATTCCTTAGGTGGCTGACGTTAGCTTGCGGAGATCTAGCGAGGCCGATAGATCACATCCATTGGCACGACATCCAGCACCGAACACCTAGCAACACACTTCTAGGTACGCTTTAGGGTTCCTTGCTCTCATGCTGTGCAGCTCCCTTTGGCTTTCTTCGCCTTCAATATTAGACCAGAAGTCTAGCAGCGTAGTCGCACGCAGCAGCGCAATACTCCTGCACGCTTAAGCTAGCTGAACAGGCGCTCACGGTCTCTGCAGAGCGCTGCCAAGGCAGCCAGCGGACGATGGGCTTTTCGATGGGGCTATTCACATTTGCGCCAGACCTGGACGCTGCCGATAATGGAAGAAAAGCTGTCCCGTAGGAAACAGAACGCAACGACCCGGGCATCATTTTGGATCGTGTGTCGCGCCTGGAAGGCGCTAGGTGGATATTTGTGACTGACTTGCAGCCTCCGTGGTTGCTCAAGCATGATCACTATGCGGAGAGTTTCATTCGCCAAGATGGGAGCTGACATCTTTAATATGCATCAGAAGAGATGCGTTAGGCATCAGGTGAATCTAAATCAACTTGGCTTGTATGCTTCAATACATCTCTCTACTCCTACTGTTTCCCGTAGCGGCTCGAGAGTCGGACGTAATGACGCGCTCGGACTCGAGTTTCTCCGGTACCGACAATGCGGGGAGAAAGTCAAGACACAACATAACAAGACAAGGCAGAGGCTACACTTCGCAATACCCAACCAACCTCTGCTGCCCTGTAGAGCGCGGGCGCATGCACTGACAGACAAACGACAAGCGTGTGGATATAGCCACGCACGCCACTGCAGCACATGTCGGCGGATTGGCGCTGCCTCGATTGGCTTGCATCATTGCCAGACGAGCACCGAGCATCGAAGGAGGCGGCCAGCATCAACAACAGCGGCTGCGACCGAAACAGCAACCGCAACGAGCGCCCGCCCTCGCCGCCGCAGAGCGTGCATCCTTGGTATCCTTGGTATTCTCGGCATCCTCCGTTGCCCATCGACGAACGCGAATCGTCGCCGCACGACAGCGCGCATCCGACTTCGAGTGCCCTATACCGTGCACACTCAGCCCTCCGCCCCGCGCCGCTGAAGCGCAAACGGACACAGCGCGGCACAGGCCAAGGCCCTCACCGGGCAGCGATGGACACGGAACAAGATGCGGCAGCGACTGTCATGGCACAAACACCAGGCTCGCCAGCGGCGGCGACGGCGCAAGTGCAAATCAGCGGTGACATCGACTATGACAATGATGCCACACCTACAAAGCTCAAGCGTCGCAGGAGACTGCCCATGTCCAGCGAACGCGGCACTTCAAGTACACCGCACGGGGACGACGCGTCTTCGCGCAGCAGCTTCAGCCCCGTGAAGCAGATGAACCGGCTACTTACGCTCGACAGCCCAATTGTCGAAGAGCTGCTCGACCAGGCGGCTATTCTATGCCTCCCGCTCGATATTCGCAAGCTCTTCGATGAGCTCGACCGCTGTCAGCTAGGAATATGTACCGTCCCCATACAGTTTCGGACGACGCTTCAAGACAACTATCAACCACGCCGCTTCTGGCAGGATGAGCGAATCTGGAAACACGATGCCGCCGATACGCCAACTCCAACGCTAGGAGAGCTGGAAGCGCTCGCCGGGGAAGCCGCAGAGCTCAATATGTACAGCGAGCTGGAGGCCAGCTGGAACTCGCAATGTCATGGCCCTCTTCTGATCCTCGCTCGCCGCCTCTCCCCCTACCGCAGCCGCATTCGGATCGCCAACATCACTAGTGCCAGACCTCATCGCCGACTCATGCCCTCGTCGTCGACCAGCGGCAAGATGGTCGACTTCGGCATCCTGCTCAAGCTCCAAATCAAAGATGACGCACTAAAGCGCGCACTCGATTCGCACCGCCCTGAAGACGATGGAGTCTTCTACTGCAATCATACCTCGTCACAACAGATTGTGCGCAATCCGCTTGCCATTAGCATTGAAACAAAACGTGCCAATGGGGACGGCACCATGGCAAAGCTTCAACTCCGCATCTGGGCAGCGACGCAGATGCAGTGGTTTGCCGAGATTCGGCGCAAGACGCTGCCCCTCCCCGAGGCGGCCGCCAAAGTCTTCCTGCCTCTTCTGATTGTGATCGGGAGTGAGTGGAAATGGTTTTTCGCGCGTGGCGAGTTTGATCGGCACACGGGTAAGCTCCAGCGGACGGTGGTTTTTGACCAGCAGAGCCTAGGCGACGTAAAGACGTTAAAGGGCCTCTTTGCGGTGCTGGAGGCGCTGCTCGTACTAATTACGTGGGTCGAAATGGATTGGAGGCCTTGGTTAGCAGACTGGATGGCTGTCGATTCATAGGCAATCTTTGGTCGCGCGGCTTCGAAGATTCCAGGGTCAGCTTGGACACAACCCACCGGTCAGGCATCATGGCCCATGCTTGAGCTTTGACTATGGCGTGTCACTTTGAGCGAAGCTGCTGTGCTTCTTGATTTCATTTCAAGCTAGCAAACATCGCACATCTACTTGAATCGCCACCACCACCCTCACCGACACCTTCCAACATCGGCCGTTCAGGCCATGCCATACTTGCTTTGCTCGGCCGCGACTCCGATGATCGTGGTGTTCTGTGGACTGTCCTGTTCAGCCTGCTGCTTCGCCTTGTCATGCTTTCGGTAGAGCCAGACCGATACCATTGCAGGTACATGATCATGCCGAACATCGCGCGGCTGGAACCTGGCAAAATGCCGCTTGCGAGGTTGCGAGACGAGACTTTCCAGCCCTTGTGGTGATGCTGAAAAATAGTAGACGCGCTCCAAGAGTACACAGGCCCAAGGCTCACGTCGAAGCGTCCTTCCACGCGAGTCTTGGGCCTATGAACGGGCGTTGCGGGCGGTGTGCGAGCCTCTAGGCCTTTGTTTGGCGTCATCATCCACATTATGTTTTGTCATGCTCTGTCCAGCATGCGCGGCATGGCTCCTGTCCCGACAGGCTCTGACTCTGATTCTGTCTTGCAATGGTGGATCAGCTCCAGCCAACGTTTAGACCTCTGCGCTCTGGCCCACAGCTCCGCTCAACAGTATTGTCGGCAATGCTTTTCTCCCCCGCTGTAAGACCAGTCTAGCGAGAGGGAAGCTGCGCTTTCTTGAGGCTAGGCTAGGCTCATCGATCCTCTGCTGCTTGCTGGAAGCTATACTTGCATTGTGGCCGGCTGTTTCTCTTTTGTATATGGAATGGGGAGTGGATGCTTCATCGTGCTCGGAGATAATATGGCGAGTCTCGAGGGCTGTTAGTGTGGGAGGAGAGTGTTTGGTCGACTGAGTTGTGGTGTTGATGGGGCGAGCTGAACGCACGCGGCTGGCGTACACGGCTAGTCGTGTCGTGTAGCTGTGACCAGTCCAACAAGGTGTGATGATCGTGCAGTGCGGAGTACAGCCCGAGTCATGTGGCCCCATGTGTCAGCCACGGAGCGCAGGCGTCCCTACGCTGAGTAGCCGACTGCAGCAAGCCACGATGATGCCGAGGTCGAGTCTGAAGCATCGCACACAACGCCAATGATTGATTCCAGACGTGCGGGTGCACCTGAGATCTTATTATTATACATACGACCACTCTTGCGGACTGCGTATCCCTTTTCGCCGAAGCGCAGCGCCTTGCGGACACTTCCACCGTGACCGTGACCGTGCCCGTGGCCGAGCGCGAGACGCCCGAGGCCGTCCTGCAATGCCAACCGACCTGGCATCATGCATACCACGCATACTACTTCTGCTGTGCTGCACGACGGGGCATACGGCAGCAGCATCAGAGGAGCCTGCGCAAAACAACTGCTGTACTACTGGTCGATCTTTCAACACCTTGTCAGCTCGCCGAGAGTGTTGCTCTTCACATGTGCCCAACTGATGATGTGTAATGGCCATGTAGATGGTGTGCACTGACTCAAAATTACTATCACCATGTATCTTTTATGTTTCTGAAAACATCTCCACTTCTTCACCGCACCATCTATACTACTCTTGCGGTGCCCGCTTTCCCAAGCCATTTCTACCAGCTCCGAACACGTAGCTCCGTGCCTCAGGCCTTTACTACGCGGCGCTCGGTGAGGCCGCCACGGCTGCCTCAGGCCGCTGGTCGCCTTACATCAAACGACAAACAAAATGGATCCACGGAGCCGATGAAGTAGAGCATGTTTACCACCTCTTTCTGAGTCTTTTTCTCATCCAATATCGCCTAGCTCGTNATTTACCACCTCTTTCTGAGTCTTTTTCTCATCCAATATCGCCTAGCTCGTGATTATAGACTTCGGTTGAGATTAGGTGGCTTATGTCGATCGTAGCGCTGCGATACCGCATTAGCTCGTGTTTTACGTAGACCTCTACGCAAGTTGCGTAGAGGTCTGCGTAAGCACAATAGGCCTAGTCGCTGCCATTTACGTCATAGCGGACGTTATTAGCTTGATGTCTATACATAATAAGCCTAGTCGCTACTATCTACGTCGTAGCGGACGTTATTGACATAATGTCTATACCTTATGTCGACGACATGCTAAGGCGCGTACTAAGGCGCGTGCACGACGGCGAGGATAACCGAGAGCCTATCCACCTAGCGTAACGACATAAGACGAGCTAATATTGCGACGGTAAACATGCTCTAGTGCACTGTGCGGTGAAGGACGGTACGGTGCGGTACGGTACGGTCCGGAGTGGTGCGATGCGTATCCGTTCACTACTATCATAGCGGAGAACTTAGAAGCACTGTACCGGGTGTTCGACATAAATGACCGGTTATGCCCGACGGATCGCAGGAGAGGGCGCTTAGATGGCGATGTCAGAAACACACACGCCGCGATCGGTGCATAGCCTTGCTCGTCCCTTCTCAGCTTCCAGTGGCAGCAGGCGCGAAAAGCGTTCTCACGACTATCTGTTCGACGAAAACGCATCCCCCTCTAGGGAGGACGATCAGCAGTTCATCATCACCCAGCACTTCGCGGCCGTATCTCAAGGTCTGCGACAAGACCCCTTCCACAACCCGCCAAACCGACTTTGCTACGTTTTCACTCCAAGCTAAAGCATCCCATTTTGATGACCGAGGCCACTGCAACTCTTGGCCATTTGCGACGGCATTTCTTTAGCTTTTTCTCCGCCTGTTAAGGAACGTGTCCTTTATTCACACCTCCAACTCCCGGCCGCGGAACTCTGCTTCATCATCGACGGCATCCACAGGATCTCAATCCTGTCTTCAGCATGTCAATCGTCGTCGCATGCTGCGAGCTGTAGCAACCAACAAACACCTTGCCCGGACGTCGAACAAGTGTAAATCCACACAACCTTCGCTCCAGCGACGTCAAAGTTAGCAGATAGGTGTAAAGAGAGGTTGTGGTTGTTAAGGGTAGGTGAAGTCAAGTCTCGGAAGAACTTGCCGACTTTCCTTCCGTTGCGCTCAGGGACGATCGATCGGGCAGCTGTTTGGTATTGACTCCACTATGACCACTATCTTCAGCAGATTATTATGGACCGATCACGGCATATAGGCAGTTGTCGAGCAAGAGCAAGGTCCTACATGTCACACAGACGGACCTGTTGGCAAGTACGAGCTTGGCAAACACGATTAGCAACGACTTCCCTTTAATCTTCGCCATGACCGACACGGCCAATCTTTACGGCGAGGGCGGTAGCGAGCCACTCCGAGTTCGCTTAAGGCGCTGCTTCCACTGGAACCAGCGAGCCGTGGATACTTACGACTTTGCGAAGGATCAACGAAGAGTGCTTGCCAAGATATTGCCTCGGTCCCATGAGTTCTGGTAGGAGAACGATTCTTCGGGTAGCCAAAGTTGTCCTCTTCTGCTCGGAGCGGTTGTGCAAGACTTTTAAATGGCAGACTTTGCCTGATCATAGGTATGCATGCTGTTCTCGCCGATGACACGTGCAATAGGCCAGTGCAGTGCGACACCGTTTGTTATGTAAGGACAAGCGCCAAAGCTGTTCGCCGTGCTCAGAGTCCAATCAAGGCTAGATACATCAGCTTTCCCGGCTCTCGTTAATCAGCTGCTCGCAATACTTCCGATATGGGCTACCGACAGTGGCTAGAAGTTTGGGCGAGATTTCATGAGCCCTGTTGACTAGAGCATCTTCGCTGCAGTTTTCGCTACCTTAGATGTTAATAGCGTACTATAGCTACGGAATGAAGTCGCACAGCCAGCGAAAGAATTATCGTTAGAGGACGAGGATGAGATTGTGGAACCTGCCTAATGATCCATACGATCATTATAAGCTAGATATAAAGCTTCGCGATTGCCTAAATGTCTTTGCCTTAGCCTCCTCGGACGATATCCTAAGTTCCTACGACAGCTAGAAAGAGCACATTAGGTACGTGAAGCTGTTATGGTACTCTAGAAATGTCGGCACGGACTAAGCCGCGCAAGACTACTATTTCTCTAGTCTGCAATTAATTACTTGGCTCCTGTAGTGCACTCGCGGCTCCCCGTAGTGCTGTATATCGAAGTTTCGCAAGCGCAGTCTCTTCCGACAGGTAGTCAAAGCACGGATTATAACGACGGAATCCCAACTTATAAACAGACAGCGTTCCTTTTGCCGTACGGAAGTAATTTTCGGTCTTAGGGTTTGTATGGCTCAGCTCTGCGCGAGCGGATAGAGGACCTTCGCACGGTGTATCTAAGAGGTTCGGGACGAGAAAAGCGAGTACCTATAGCGAGCGCTCGAAGGCTAGGGAACATACCTCTCGCTATGTTCTACTATTAATATGGAACCTATGCGCACAAGTGCCATACTTGTACGCAAAACCAGTCATTCATCTTATTTATCTGTGTCATCTATTACGAGCCGTGCAGCCAATATGCTCGACATTGAGTAGTGAGTGCTTGTTGTTGTTTCATGTTAGGTCGTACAACGACGAGTATTCGAGGAAACCTCCCGCCTCCGTCTCGTTCATGCGCTACGGGCTCTGACACTACCATCTACTCCCTTCCATGCCTACCACCTACTCAATATTTTTGCCCCCCTCCGCCTTGATTTCACTTGGAATCCACGAGCACAATCGTCCAAGCACTAAACAGGTTATCGACAGAATCAAACTGATCGCGAACCCTTCGCGCTTTCGTGCGAGCCGGAGCCGAGATTTCCACAAGGTTCTTATCGACCCAGTAGCCCTTGCGGACAAGAGCATCAATCTGCGCAGTGAAGGAATGTACAAGTTGTGTAAGCATTCCGGCAAGATTGTGGTTGTTGTCGTCATTCTGATACTGATACTGATACTGATAGTGATTGAGCGGTTGAAAATTGTCTTCGTTGCCATCGACGATGAAACTCCTGCCGTCGTGTGTGTGTGTAATGTCGCGGCCAAGACAAGCTCTAGGAAGAAGAAAGCGGAAGTAGTACTTTAGGATGTCGAGGACTTGGTCTGGGTGAGAATCGTGCCTGTTGCCAGCGACTAGTGCCGAAGTGCGTTGGGTTGACAGCCACAGCATCGATGCTTCAGTAGTGCGAACCTGCGCGAGACAGCTTTGCTGTATATCTCTCAGAGTTTCAGTGTCATCGCGAAGGCTGACGACGAGAGCTCGAAAGTGATGATAGGCGGCAATCGCTCTCTGGATAGTAGCCTCGTTGGTAAAGATAAAGGAGAACAACAGCCAAGGACAGTGTAAGCGGAGCTGATTCGCGAGGTGGCAAGACAGTGTCGATGGGAAGGAATCCGCACACCTAGGCGGAGGAAGCGGCGCCCCATCCCACGACGGTAGTAGAAAGGATTCCACCAGATTCGATACGTTGCGGTAGTACTGCTGTTCAAAGCGTGACAGATTTTGTAGGGATTGTTCTACAAGTCGAAGGTCGATGTCTGTTTGACGAAAGGTTTCCGGCGATGTTCCCAGTAGATCGTAAAGTCCAATTATCGCAGAGCACTGGAAGGGCGCGCAGTAGCCAAATAGAGAGCTACTCGATCGCTGATGGGCGTATATCTGCGTAGTAGCGACGAGGTGTGGCGATAAGAGACAGCGAGCATGGTCAACAGCGCAAACTCCAACAGCATGGCTGTGGACTGAGGACTTCGCTTTGGCTGGCTCGAGGTCCAGAGTCGACGTCAGGTTGGCACTCGCGTCGGTCCAGAAGTTTGGTGACACGGATGAAATGCGTCTCAGACTGTCGAGAATCAGGGCGGCGAATAGGAAGAAGATGCAGACGGGCGGTACCCAGATCCAAGGGCTGAGTGGTTGGCGAACTTGACCGAGTCCATGTTGGGGTTGGACTTGGGGACGCTGCTCATGGCCGAGAGTTGGATGCTCAAGATGGGAAGCATAGTCATCCTCGAGGCGACACCGAAAATTTGAAGCAGCCTCGGCGTGATCAATATCGGAATTGTCAGGCAGCGAAGGATACGTGGGCAAACCATGCTTCTCCATACCAGTTTCCGCATCATCCTCAAACCCAACGCAATCGTCATCATCATCATCATCATCATCGTCATCATGCTCCTCCTCCTCCTCTTCCATTTTTTCTGTCTGCCCCTCTTGCTCTAGCCGCTCGGCCTGATCCAGATCATGCCAATCCCTCAAAACACTCTTATCCAGCAGTTGATCCTGCCATTCCTCTTGCGCCTTCCACTTGTTCTTGTTGTCCTGAAGCAGATGGGCGCTCGCGTATTGGCCTCCATTCTTTTGCGCGTGGCGCTTCGCCATCAGGTTAGCAGGGCAGACACCCGCCCAGTGACGATGACTGGGCGTCTGCGTTTCAATGCGAGTGGATGGTTGAGATAAGCGTAGAGCAGGGAGGGGGTCGAGCAGCCAATGGGCGGTCCCTGGTGTGAGGTGGTGCTGCTTCGTGGTCTGGTCTTGCTTGGTGGTGATGACTGTCAATACAGGATTGAAAATAATTGGGGACGTCCTGCTGGTGAAAGAGGCAAGGTGGCAGACCCCCAGACGCGCGCCCACCTGCTTACATAGAGGGCATCACATGTCAGTCAGGGTTGGATCGTGGCTGAGTGGAACACGAGCAGAGCAACTGCGACAAACAGCGTACCTCCACCCACACATGGCGCGCCCAGTAAGACAGTGGACGCGATGTGACACGCGAACACGTTCGCGGTAGGACTCCCGTCCATGATCTAGAGTCCTTGGGTCCTTCGGAAGGGCAAGACGAGGCAAAATTAATAACTGTCATTGTTAACGGAGCGGAAAAAGAATGCCGCCCCGAACGGTGTGTGCTATCAAGGTGCTGTCATGTTGATGTTGGAGGATGCAACGGATTTCGGAGTTTCATCTTGTCTCTTCTCGGCTTCATGACGTGACGTGACTTGTCTCACGTGCCATCGTGCTCTCGGCAAGGCTGTGACGATCGACAGCATCCCTTCATGAACAAATCGTATCTTGCATAGACATGTACTCGTGGAAGACTACATGTTGTCGACAGCATCGTGCCGGGTGAAGGTGATGCATTCATGTCATGGGTACAGCTGCATTGGATGGCAATCTTGCAATCAGTCACTCCTCCCACTGACTCGGTAACCCCCCTCCCCATGCCCACCTCTCTTTTCCATCGCCCTCCAACATTGCCAAGCACCTCTTCCGATGCACATCAAAGATGGAACCCCAGTCCTCGCGGATGTACAGCTCGCCTTGAAAGTTCATACTATCGGCGCGCTGCAGCCACCAGGGGTGCGCATTGGTGACGAAGATCCAGTCTGCGCCGTGTAAGCGCGAAACTCGATCCAACGATATGCTGACATTGTCCCATCCAACATGCTGCTCTTCGCTCAAGCCCTTGCGCCTGCCGTTCCTCGTCGGCGGCAACGTCCAATTCTGGTGCAGATGTGTGTAGCCCCATTGACATGCCCACCTCCTGCTTGCTTCTGTGCCCACGGCCTTGACTCTGCGCGGTAGAGGCTCGACAAAATCGGCCAAGTAGTGCTGTAGCTGTGTCGCGAGGAAGTCGGAGTGCACGAAGCCGGGGAGGGAGGATTGCTGGGACCACCAGCGGCGAAGAGCGCCGTGTTGGACGACATCGTGGCGGCAGAGGCCGAGGGAAGCATCGAGAGAGGCTGCGATGCTTTGGAGGGCGAGGTGTGTAGTGAGATGTTTGGCGTAGAGCGAGGTATGGGCCTGCAGACGGCGGGGCGTGGTGGTGTCTGCGCTCCGGCTGATCAGTTGGAGGAGGCTGCGCTGCGCGGCCACGACTTGCGCATCGAGGGCTTGCGCACGCTGGCGAAAGCGTTGGTGGTCGACGCAGATCTGTGTGGACAGCGCCTGGCCCTCGTCGAGGAGATGATCGAGGCTAGCGAATTCGACGTTCGCGCTGGCAGCCCACCGCGGCAGCCACGGAGCAGCGGCATATCGTAGAGCGGGCCACAGACATTGCGCATCCGCGGCCACCAGCTCGAGGATGCCGGTGGCATGCTTGCGCTGTGCGCTGGCGAGGCACTGCTCCTGCGCCAGATTCCAGTGTTGTCGTGTCCCGGCGGCATAGTGACGTGCAACGACGGCATATCGACTCAAGGCGGTGGTGGCGTGAGCGAGGAGTTGGCGGCGCGGCTCTTCGATGTGCTCTTCGCTATAGTGTCGAATCTCGGCGCCCAGGTCGAGCGCTGCCCAGCGGTAGGTCGTGTCTTGGGCAGTGACGGGTGTGTAGATCAGCCACTCGGCAGCACGCGACGCCAAGGGCCAGAGGATGCGCTCGAGGACGCACAAAGTGTCGGTGGCATCGTCGTCGTCGTCGTCGTCGTCGTCGCGTCGTACACACGTCAACGGCGTGCGGAAGGAGTCGTGATGCAGGGCGCGCAGCAAAATGTCGGTCACGGCGATGTTGGTGTGATTGTTGTTGTCGGCGTCTACCCCCTTAGGGTAAGTGCCGCCCGCACTGGAGCCAATGTGCAGCCACAATGCGGCCGAGGCAGCGATCAGCATGGCAGCCGCAGCACCACACATCATGATGAATGCGATGGGATAACAATCATGATGCATGGGACAATATACTGCACAAGTTTATGATCCTCCTGCTGATGCCATGGTGCCGGTGCGTGTGCATTGCTGCGCTGCGTGCAGGCTCTCGCTCAATGCGGCCGTGGAGCATGCCAAACAAACAAAGAGCAATCCACATCACCAACCCACCATGCCGGCTGCTATTGTCGCGGATGCTTCCATCATCATCACCATCATCAGCAGCAGCACATCGACTCGTGCTCACCATGCACGTTGTCGCCCTCCTCACTACCATCCTGTCCTCCGCCTACTACTCCTTCGT
Source organism: Exutisphaerella laricina CBS 326.52 (assembly GCA_000504385.2). Lineage (NCBI taxonomy): Eukaryota > Fungi > Ascomycota > Dothideomycetes > Mycosphaerellales > Mycosphaerellaceae > Exutisphaerella > Exutisphaerella laricina. The sequence continues at coordinate 34,287 of KZ106788.1, read as the reverse complement.
CACCCAGCCTGCCATCCTGCATCGCACCACCACCACCACCACTACCCCGCACCGCATCGGAACCTGGCCCGCCGACTGCCCGCTCCTCATTCGCCCACCCACCATCCAACCACGTTTCACCATCGCAACCGCGTCGCCGTCCCTACAATCCACCTTCGATTTCGACCTGCACTGCGCCGCCAACTTGCGAACCGCATGTCATGGCCGCCTGGATCACCTTCTCATCACACGAGCAGCTTCCAACGACGCGGTTGCGCTATCGCGAGACGTGGTGCACGCCATTCGAGACGCGGGTCTGGACACGGATTCAGAGCTCATCATCTGTGCTGTCGCCGTCTTGCAGGTTCTGCTCGATGAGGCAGTGCAGCAGCGGAGGTCATGACATGTCTTGATCGTGCACGGGAGAACTTTCCAGGGCATCTTCTTCATCAAAAGTACAACGAGTATAAGCAAAGACTTCAGATTTTACTGTCGCACAGTGTCGTTAAGCAACTAGGCAGGTCGGCAATGTATGTGTATTGTATCGTATCGTGCTTTTTCTCCAGGTGCCTCGCAAGTAGATGAGCCGATGTTCCACGTGATCAGCGGTTAGTTGTTCGAGAAATCGTGATGGAAATCAATGGAATCTTCTACTCTACATCGACACGGACCTTCCCAAGTTTCGCCTCGCATGCATCGTCAATGCACACCTACCCGACTGTTGACATTCGACACATGTACCTACCCGCAGCACACCAGCATCTCTCCTCTCCTGTCCGCTCCTCCCCTTCACCCTCCCTCCCTCTCTCCCTCCCTGCCCCGCTCCATGCTATGTCGGCTGACTGAGCTACGCAGACCCCCGCTGACCCGCTATGACCAAAGGCCAACACCCTCGCGTGGACTTCCTCGGGCAACCATCACATGATTCACATCAGGTACATGTAATCACGGGAGCCAGCATGTTTTTCGGATCATCGGCCACTACCACAGCGACCGCAGAACACCTACGTACGCCCTCGGCCTTCCATCGGCACCTTGCATCTCTGCCCAGTGTCCCGTCACAGCTGCCACATATCGCTGTGGCATCGACTTTCTGGTTCAAGCCGGCGGGCAGCAGATGACGAATGAGAGCTATGCCTGCCTTCCTGCTGTGTTTGCCTTGGCATGAACAAACATCACCTCCTGCTCCAACCAAATTGGTCCCCGCTTACCTTCTTCTATATTGAGAGTTTCACTTTCCATCCCTATGCATGTTTCCCACTGTTTCTCGACGCCTGCAATTTACTCAATCTACTACCATGGAGCGCGCGGATGGTCGTCGTCCTGTACCACTTGCCGCGGTCGATTACAATCTTCTTCCAGGACAGTCTAGAGATATCACTGGCTCTGGCGCAGCTCGCAGCTTGTCGCTAGACAGTCAGCATCAGGTCGGACCTATGCCTCTGGATAGTATTCCGGAAGATGCTCAACCGGAAGATACCAGTATCGAAGACAGTATCTTCTATGCATCGCTCGCTGGCTTGCATGATGCTATCCATGCAATGTTTTCTCCGTACACATGGTGGGCGATACCGCTGCTTACGTTCGTTCTCGGTCTAGTCATCTGTTACTGCGCTTCTGCTTTGGTGCCCCAGGTCTCCGTCAATCACAACCACACAATCTACAGTGCTGAGCAACTCTGCTCCCAGACGCAGCAGCTCCGCATCAACTGGGACAAGGTTATGGACCTGGACATGAACGTACGTCGCTCACAAATGCCGGCCGGCTCTCAAGACGGCGACTCCACTACACGCGCTGTTCATCTCCTCAACAGCCAGGTGCAGCTGGTGAATCTTGCCTTTCAGTTTCAGACGCTAGCGCCAAACACCTGTCCCAGCTCGAAGGATCAATGCGCTACATCCAGATGTCTAGATCACTCCGCGCTGCGTGTACAAGCTAAGCGACTTGGCTTCTTGACCGCCAACATCTCCTCCTCTATGCTCAACCACGACGCCTTCCTCACCACCTGGATCAGGACCAGGCTCAGCGAGATAATCCACAGCAATGAGAACGACAAACCCTCACCTAGGAGTGGTCAACTCACCTTTAATCCGCACCGGTACTACCTCTCCTCCTCCTCTACTATTGATTCCTGGCGCAACGACCTCGACGACATCCTCTCCACACTCGACCTCGTCGAGGCTCATATCCAGCTTGTAGACAAACAACGTCGCAACAAAAACTATACACACAGGCCAATCACCACCACGGCTGATTGCTCTCGGCTGCCACACATCAGAGCCCGGATCACGGCAGGTGGCGCGCCACCAACAGCGACCATGCCGTTCGAGTCATGGCAGAATGGCATGTCAAAGGGACTCCTGTGCACATACCCCAACAGTAGTTGCCGCAGGACCTGCGATGAAGAAGAAATCGTGTGGGAACTGCATTACTCTTGGACCGAGAAAGTTGTAGAGAATATGCGGATTTTGGCACGAGGGCTAAGAGGTGTGATTCAACGTCTTGATGGAGCGATTTAATGGGAGAGAAGGAAACACATCACAAGTGCACATATCCTCCCGACTTGAAGATGCGCGCGCGCTATCCCATCTGACACCGACCCAGAGACACGATAACCCACGGCGACAATCTATTCAGAGGGGAACCACCACATACCTAGCCGAACTGCACTACGAGGACAGCAACAAATACAATCCAATCCCAATGCCTCTTCCGAGGGTCGAAGAAAGACGAGCTCGGGAAAAAATTCACAAACCGTCATCTTCTTGTCCCGCTGGCTGCTTCTCTGGAATGCTGCGAGCCCACAAAAGAGCACAAGTGATAAGTTGAAGACCTGCTATGCTGACAATAAGAAGATGCGAGCTGGGGAAGAGCATAAGGGCTGGATCGACAACTTCCTTTCAGGCTGTTGCTTCGGTACTTGTCCATCTATAGTATGGGGCTTCGTGCTATATTTGTTCGTCTGTTGGGTTTCGCTCTTGAAATTGTGGCCTAGTCACAGCTACGTGATCTCTCGCCATTCGACGACGAGAGTCACCTCTGCCAATTGATGCTGTTATGTTACGCGCTTGGCACGACGTGTTCATTGCCGATATATTGACCGAGCCCTACGCCTCGCTCACTGTGGACAAGGATTGCGATATGGTCTGCGAATTGATCTCGGGATGCGCCTCCGGCAGATGTGGATTCGAAGAAAGAGTGTGTATTGGCTCCAGCTGACTAAGACGCGCAACCGTGTTGTACGCGAGCGATGCTGCGACTTTCTTTCTGCCCCCAAAGCTCATCTTCTTTTTTGTCTCTCGCCCGGTCTTTGCCTGCCTGTCTCTCCACGAGGGAAGTGAAGAGTATGTAAGATCTGGGTCGTCTCGGTACATTGACTGCTCCTTTGTCCTGCCCGCAAACTCTCATGCCGGATTCACTTGGTCGTTTCATTAGTTTGGTAAGTACCTCATAGTCTTCAGTTCTCCTTCTTCCAACACAGACTCTACGCTTCTCTTCTAAACATCTCAGATCGTCACTACCTAAGCACTTATTACACCCAGAAGATTCCCACCGCTTTTACTACCCAGCATGGCCAGCGCTACTTTCACCCCCCCCTCTTCCTCCGAATACGACGCGATGACCATAATCTCCCTCCGCAACATAGCAAGAAAACGCAACCTCCCAAGCAGCGGCAACAAAGTCAACATCTGCAACCACCATCTCCAGCACCTCGACGCCATCAAGTACCAACAACGAATCATCCACATCACCATCATCAGATCCCGTCGATCTCCTCCTCGCTGCTAGATAGTGCATGCATGCCGACAGGCACGAGGAAACGGACATTACTACCGCTCCCCTCACTACAAGCTTATCGAGTACGGTCTTGTCCTCCTCGCCTACACTTACACTTTCGGTTGTCTGTCTGTCTGTCTGTCTGTCTGTCCAATAGAGGACAAGGAAGGAAGGAAACAGAGTGATTGGATGGTGCGGATTGTTCGAGAGGGCTTAATTGAGGTAAATTTATTATGGTATTCGTATGAAAGAGGTCATTGCTACTTACGACTCGAGAGGTTTGGTTTCCAGCGCGTATAGAGACTAGCGTGTGCCGAAATCGTGTAAGAGAGGTACAAAAGAAGAGATATTCTTGAATGTCACAAGGGGGCGAACAAACTTGGCGCATTTCTCCCGCTACTGCTTTCTAATTCACCATCATCTCTACGCGGTCATCTAGACTGTATTCACATCTAGCTTCAAACCCATACTGCGTTAAGCATAAGCGAGCCCGAAGATGCGACGTATGAGGCTGCCGAACACTCGAGGACGACTGCGGCTAGGATTGGTACGATAGCCGAGAGCGCGCGCGAGGCAAGCACATCGTTCAAAGTGGTCGCAAAGAACGTTTTCTGCTGTATTCTTTGATGAGCCTTGGCGGCCTGAAGCGCTATGCAGACGGTCACAAGAACCTATTCTCGTCGGCAGGGCATAGTTCTTTCCTCACCGGACTCCCGCGCTATACTACGCTGCACCAGCGTAGCACAGTCCCGCCTCGATGTTACTCACTGAAAATCAAGTCCTTCCTCCAGCTCCAACACCTTCGCCTCCTCAATTGCAAGCTTCTGATCCATCACATCTCGCAAGCTCTCAAGTTGACGGAGTAGGAGGTCTTCATCATCTTCCTTGCGGCGCAGATCCTCGTCATCGGTATTGCGTTGAGTAGTAGCTCGTCTAATAACAGGAATACCCGCAGCAGGTGCCGTGAAGACCGCTGATGAAGATCTTGACAAGAACGGCACTGAGGCTCGCATGAACATGGAGGAAGGGGCAGTAGATGGTCGTGGTCTTGTAGACGTCTGAGGCGCTGTTGCATCTTGGCGAGGGGTTGCTCTGGCTGGCTGGGCTGTACCAGGTGGAGTCACCCGAGTCTCAGGTCTTGTCGCAGATTGTGGAGGCAGGCAATATTTGCCAAGAGAAGGAAGCGGCGCGGCAGCGTTGGTGTTGGCTGCCATCCCAGCTGCATGGTTCTGAGCTTCTGCTTCGGCCTCTCTGCTGCGGACGACTTGCTTGCCCGGCAAACGGTATGGTCCCTTGTACAACTCAGCCACCACCCGGTCACAGTAATCAAGGCTCAAGCCAGTGTCGACTTCGACATTGTGAGAATGGCTGTCTTGGCCGGAAGCAGTAGAGCGATTGGTCACGCGATACGCAGCTCTCAACACACGGTCGATAAACTTAGTATCTAGCTGCACATGACCGGTGATTTGCTGCCCTGGAGGTGTCGTCGCTTCGTCCATGCGCTCGTCACAAACGATGCTCGCCATGACGGCAGGCGGTGGGCGAGTCGCAGTGGTATAGGGCTCGAAAGCATTTCGAAGGAACTGTTTGATGGCGGCAGAAAAGACCAGTTTGGTGCCCTTGGTGTTGAGGAGATCGTACGCGGAAGCCTGGGTTGAAGTGTAGCACTGTGCATGCAACGTCAGTCATAAGAACCACGAATCAAGATGGGCGGCCTGCCTCACCACGCCAGGAAGAGTAGCCATCTTGCGTACTGCCGTACGGTTGAGCATCAGCAGAAGTAGGCGAGAGCAGGGAGAAAAGGCCGATTTCTGAGCAGAGCACGGCCGATGAAGCAAGAAGAAGATTTGCCAGAGAAAGCGACGACATGAGAAAGGGACAACGTCACCGTTTGAGAGTGAGTCAAGTCTCAGCTCAGCTATGCCCGTTTGCGTGCAGCTCTTTGTGATCATTCCCCTACATTCAGCACCACTATAGAAGCAGAAGCAGCTGGCAGAAGCATTGCTAACGAGTTCGGGAGACACGAAGTCGACACATTATTGTGGTGGTATGTGGCGCAGCGCCAGCGATCTCTTCCCGCATGGCCGTACAATTGACAATTGCAGCAGCCATTCATACATATCCACATCCCACATCGAAGAACATTGCCCAGATGTCTGGACGCGCGCCTCAGGCTAGTAAGCGCAGAATCTGCCCCTTTATCTTAGGCCTGCTAACCATCAGAAGAAGCAGCATCAGCGGGCATGGGTCTATCACGACGGCAAGCGGACCAGGAGCTGCTTGGGCGACACCGTCGTCGACTGCGCGGGCTCACGACGATGCGAGCGACGATCGGGGAGTGGTGCGTCGCGGTGGAGCGAGAGAAGCGCATAGACACGGCGGCGGCGGCGCTGGCGGCGGCGGAGGAGCAGTATGCCGCGGACGAGGGCAGCGAGGAAGAGGACCGAGTGCCAGTGGCGGTAAGCCGGGCGTGTCTCGAGGCCATCGCAGCGAGTATTCGAGGGGATCTGGGCGCGGTGAAAGAAGCGCTGCAGGAGGCATTGGTCTTGGTCGATGCAGCAGCACAGGAGCAACAGCAGCAGGAGGAAGGAGTGGGCAGTGTAAGCAGTGCCCCAATTGAGGAGGAGTAGTGAGGCAAGGGCAAGGCGAGAAGGGACGATATGATATGAGATGCCACTAAGATATGTATGGGGGGGAAGGGAGGGTAAAGAGCTGCTCGGAGCGTCGGGTGCGTCCTCCGTCGAACTTTACTCGATCTAAACTAAGTTTAGCAGCTCACCTCACCTCGTAGTCGTGTTATATCAACACTTTCTATATATTCGTGCCTACTCTAGTGTACTTCTATCTAATCGAATTGCTAAAGACTCCAGAAGATGCTACCGTGCTGTCGTTACTAATATCAACGGCTACCACCGATCTTGACCTCGCTCATTACGCCGACTACCATGGCCTAGTAGTCATGTTCGGAGATCGATTCTAGTCTACGTAACTCGGCCGGCGGGAGCACTCTGTTCACGTGGTTCTTAACAAATGTTCGCATGGCTGGCGAGATTGTCTCAGAACATGAGCAGGTTTGGGTATTGACAGCTGCGAGGCCTTAGGGTTACATCGTCCTCCCAGAGTATGTATGCCAGCATCTAGGGCAGTGTGCGCTCGTTAGTGTCTTCGCCGGCATCAGGAAGGCGGATAATCAGGAACACAGTCTGAGGCGATGTGGCATTGATGTTATCTTGGGCCGTGCCACGAATGATGATCGGTACATAGGCAGTCTTGCGAGTGTTGGGGCAAGCCACTCGATGCCTATGGGGCATGCGGGAATATCGGCTGTATTGATGCCTGAGGCTTTGATCTCTGTACTGATACCCTCCACTTTCATAGAACCTTTCAATCCCGTACATCAATATTGCATCTCTAGGCATTGGTCTTTAACGGCTGAAGGGGCGTCACACTACCGGCGAGCACGCTTGAACGATGAGACCGTTTGGCGCGTACGAGCTACGCCGGCAGGTGTCGGGCAGTTGCCAAGGCTCTGCTGATGACGAGGGGGCCAGGATGGTCGCAAGCCATGTCGCGCACGGAGGCTGCAACAGTGTTTCTGCTGTCGTCGTGAAGAGGGGCTACGAGGGCGTAGTGCATGTGTGTTGTCAGCAATTTTCAGGGTGCTTGGTTGTGGCCATGCACACCAACCTCGATGACAGGTTGTTCTCTCACCAGCAACATCAAAGCGCTTTATTATTGGGTGCGGCAAGTACCGCACCATGACATGGGCATATTGGCATACAGTGCTCTCAGCACGAATGTGGACTCAGTAGTGATGACCCGGGGGCCGCTTCTTCGTCAAGATGAGCATAAATTCTCAAAACGGGCAAATTCTGCCCGTGGCAGCCCTAGCTGCGTCGGCACAAGCGTCCCAACTTTCATAATCATCATTAGGCCGATGATCGTTTGTTGAGCGAGGAGTGACGTGCTTGCTCAGCCACTATCACTGCAAGCAGGCTAGAGATGCTCATTATCTTCGTTGCGAGCACCGTCAGGAAACTCCATTAGTAGAGCCTACGCTCATGTCTTCAAACGACATACCGAGTATCATTTCGTCGTCACATGCCTCCAATGATATATCGAGTGTCATTTCGTCGATCTCATCTTTCGCCAGGCATATACCAAGGCATTTGGCACCATCGAGAACCTTGCGCAAAAGCTCTGTACCTCTACTCAATCGCAGGTGGACAAGCACTTAGAATATCATCCCGTTGCTTGGCGAGCAACCCAAGTATCCCTTGCTCACGTAAGTTAATATGACCAGGCCATCAATTTGGTTAGGTCGTATAGAGATATCAGCCCGACTTCTCTTCCGTTCGTCCTCTTGCCGGTGTTTGTACGCGTTTTCCGTAATAGTCCTCGAAGACTGACTTGCGCGATAGTGTTGTCGCATTGTGGTCAAGGTGCGCTGAATGTGCTTAGTATGTCCACACTTTACGCAGATAACGCCTAAGGCAGTGTCTATCGACCGCTACTTGCCGCAGGCCCTCTATCGTGCCACTGTTGTCGCTTAGGTTGTCTCGGGTGCCGCTTCGTAGACTCGAGCTCCTGCTGACGCTTTTGCTCTTTAGGTCCGTAAGCGTCGTTGTCTGTGTCCTCGATTGCTTGTGACAGCACGTAGTCCTGAGCAGCCCTCTGCCATTGTTTTAGGATGCTTGAAGACATTGGCGAAGCGAAAGGCAGTAGACGTAGTGCTTGTTTACATGGTGCACTGGGTCGCGCGAGTGCTGCATATCGTCGGGTAGTAATAATTAGTAAGCAAGGAGATAGGAACAGTAAGAGCATAAATAGCATAATAGAGGTACGATGTGTACGCACGTACGCACGATTACCGACTCCGCTGCCTACGTATATAAGACCCGAGGACCTGGTAAGGTTTGTGGAGAAGCAGCGATCTGCACGATCTTCCATGTGGCTTGGCTGCTTGGCACGTGGCGTCCACTCCCGTGGAATCCGACTTCCGAAAGCGTGTAATACTCACAACCATGGACCCCGGTATAAGAAGGTGTCCGTGTACAAGTAGTAACCAAGCTGGAATGACGCTAGCAGCACGAGAACAGCGCGTTGCGGATACAACAGAGCAATCTAGCACGAGCCAATAGAGATGTGGATATCGATATGACCGAAGAGCAGAATAAACGCGGGCGGGTCAACGAAGAGGCACGTTCGCGTTCTTGAGATGTCAAGAAGGCAGTATCTAGGGGGGAGGAGAGGAAGCAACGAGCAGTGGTACGTCGTCTGGAACCGGGGCACCGCGTGGTATATCATCTGAGTTTCTCTAAGCCGAGAGACCAAACGATCCCGATGACGACTTGCCGAATAGTTTCTAGCTATCTCTCCACTGCTTGCATTCCTACTGGGTCTCTTCGTGTGCTTCGCCGTTACGGTCACACCAAAGCCGATACCTACAGATCAAGAAGCGTACTAAGCAAGTCAAGTCTTGAGAGCGTAAGGCCCCTTTTCCATCAAGCGCATCGGGCCTGGGACCAGTTGGACGGTATCCTCACTGTGCAGGAAACCTTTCCTTAATCTGTTAGTAGCTACACCTACAGCTACAGCAGCAGTCTCGACGATCCGGACTAGGAGGTTACTTTAACTAGAATGACCCTCCTCCGACGATCACTACATCAAGGCCTGACGTTGTGCTCCAACAAAGGCATATTACAGACCAAAGCATCATACCTCCTCCAACAAGCGTCGCCAATCACAATCTTGCCTATTACTCTTAGCCTGCTCTGTTGGATGTACTGCCCCCTGGACTTGTTCGTCTTCGATCGAGCTGGCCGGATCTGGAAGCTGCTTATTGTTGTGGGCTAACATGACTGCTATGGGGTAGGAAGACGCTGGAGCAGACGAAGAAGCGTTGGCCGCAGATACAGCTTAACCTTATTGAGAGAAGGTCTGTATGAACGCATCGATGTCGAAGGTCTCTAAGAATGACGAGACCTCGGTGTCTGGCGATTCGCGATTGCCGTGGAAATCCGTGAACTTGAAGATACCAAAGTCTTCTTCTGGAAAGCTCCAAGTGCTGTCGGACAAGTCGCCGAAGCCCGTGTCGGCCAAGCCGGGGATGCCCAAGACCGCATTGTCAAAGTTGATAGTGGATGATGAATCACTTTCCGAGTTCGGCGATGAGGATGCGGATGACCCTGTTGGGGAGTTCCAGAAGCCGGAAGGGAAGGAATAGTCCGTTCCAGCTATCCTCAAGTCCCTGATAGCAGAGTTGTTTAAAGACATGTCGCTGAGACAAGGCGGAGATTGCTGATACAGTGCAGGGTGAAGTTTAGCAGCGTTGTTCGTCCTTGACTTCTTGGCATGATGATGATCATCACCACGCTGCTGGTAGCAGACAGGCATGGAGTGGTAATCTGAGGAGGCAGCGCAGTTGTCATCATCCAGCGTGTTCACCTTGCGCTTCGAGCCAGACAAGACTAAGCTTCCAGACCTAGAGTCCTGATCCGGATCGACACGAAGCTCAAAGGACTTCATAGGCGAGCGACGAGAACGACGAGGACCGCAGCTCAGACCGGCTCTATCACACGCTAAGCAGTCCTTACCATGACCTACACCATACATGTCAGCATCGGTCGGTACAATGAGTTTTGCGAGGCCAGGACCAGGCCAAGAAAGAACGGATCCACGAACCCATGGGAACACATTTGATCTTCCTCCGGTGACACTGTCCACAAGCTGATCCTTCGCGCCGAGCTGGTATGACATGGCGAGCTGGTATGACATGGGGGAAATGAGCGCTGATTTGACGATGCACCCACACATCTGCTGGGGTGTGACGAATTTGGCGTGTCTCGTGAAGACATGAATAGATTCCTTCGAGCAGATCTCGCGTGGTCAGGTCCGAACCGCGAGCTTCAGCCATGTCCAGAGTGGCGCAGAGGTGAGTGTCCAGCATGGTGGGAAAGTGGTATGATTGTGAGTGATCAATCGTTAAGGTTCCCAGAGCGCTTGCTTTGCCCAGAGCGATCGCTTTGTCAATTGAAGCGTAGTAGTAGGAGGGACTAGACTGTTGCGTCGTGGCATGCATATATAGCAATGCCATGGCAGGCTTCCCAGAGACATCGCGCATTCAGCAGGCGGTCGATGTCGGTGCCTCATGCCCGCATGCCTGATTGCGATGCTTCGCCGATGCAATTAGGCGGACATGCTCATTGCAAGCAATGGTTCTATGGCTGTTCGTAGTCGGCGTGGGGGCTGCGGACGGTCGGTCGTAGGCGATGCAAGCGGTAGCGTGCATAGCAGGTCCATCCATCAATGCGTACGATCGGAAGGGCACGAACAGCGATCATTGTTGTATCCCACCGAGGGCGGGAGTTCGGCTGAGTGGCTGATTCGGTTGATCTCGAGAGGACAATGACATAGTCGTTTTGCGTCAAACAATTCCTAGAAACAGTCTCGTCGGTATCGTGTTAGCAGAGGTTCGCGCCTTTCGAGGCATGCGCGTGCGATGGTATGCGCCAGCGATGAAACGTGGCGGTGCGGGAGAAAGCGAGACATGCATCGCAGGAGCGGCAGCAAACGGAGCACCGACTCCGACAGGCCAGTCTTGCTGAGGAGCGGCGCCAGATCCAAACCAGACGCGGTAATCGAAGTGAGAATGCTCGCTGATGATGCAGACCGGGCGCCGAGGGGAATAAGCATCGCAGCAGCCGGCTTCGATGGACGTACCGCATGTGCTGCGAACTGCTGCAAACTGCTGCGAACTGGAGTGCCGCACACGTATGTGCGTACATGCAGCCATCGTTCCCAGACCCTGTCCTGCGCCTGCATGCAGAAGCGTTTGTTGTGGTTGGTGCCTGCATGCCGAAATTCCGTAGTGCTATGCCAAGCCATGATACGTAAGGTAGAACTACAGTAGTAGTATATGCGGGGCAGCGGCACGGCACGGAAGAACCTTGTTCCAGCCGAGTGTCTACGACTGTGTATCGCAACGATGGGGGGGG
>KZ106788.1:3005-22475 GCA_000504385.2 Exutisphaerella laricina CBS 326.52 | reverse complement strand
GTGTGTGTGTGTGTGTGTGTGTGGAAAGATGATTCTCTCAGCTATGTACCTGAGGAAAGGATGATTATATATACATGGGATGACATCATCCACGTCCCCTTCCCCATATCTCATATCTCAGATATGCCTTCCTCATAACACAAGGTATGCAAGATAGACAGCAATTGTATCTCACTTGAGGGGAACACACCACCCCACAATTCCATTCCCATCTTGATCAACCGTTCCACACACGGCCCTCTCCTCTTCGCCGCGGCGCCCGTCTCCATTCCTCGGCTGATTCTCACGCTCAGATCCAGCCTCTATTATGATTCTCTGTTCTCCTCCTCCTCCTGCTCCTGCTCCTGCTCCTTCTCGTATCTTACTTATCCTCCACACCATCAGCAAAACTCCCCCCACGATCAACACCCCTGTAACAATGATCATAACTTTCCACAACAGCTTCCGCCGCCGATCATCATCCTGCTGTAGGCGCATGATGACGTCTATCTTGTTGCCTGAGGTGGGAAGCTGCCGAGTGCGCGCCATGTCACGAAGGGCGGTGGTGGTGTGAGCTGTGTAGTAGGAGTTGGTTGGTGGGGTCATTGTTGGGTTGGTGAGGGACGAGGGTGGTGTTGTAAGATATGTATGTAGTACGTATGTTGGTAGCGTGCGTTGAGTGCGTGAGAAAGATGGGAGCTCGCCTAGCGTGAATTTGGCTCGATTGCAACTGTTGGAAGGATGTGCTGCGTAAGAGGTCAGGCGGTATCTTGCTGTGATTCAGCTTAGTGGTTGTCTCTAGTATAACAAGCAAGCGAGTTCTGTAAAAAGAAAGACCTGGATGATGAAGCAAGCAGCAGTGCGATAGCTACTACAAGATGAGAGAAGAAAGACGAGATATTACAAAAACTGCTTGTCGATATGCCCAGTAGTCTCGTTGTCTAATGTCTCAAAGATGCCATGCAAACGTCCCACCTAGAATGTCATATCCTAAGCATGATCGAGAGCGCAAGAGGCATCACCAAAACAGAAGATGTGAGACGTATACCTACTGCTGCAGCACTTCCCAGACACTTCTCAGCCTAGGACGTTTTGCCAGTTGAGACCGATGTGTCAGCCAGTAGTGGTGTTTCGTGTTCCCCGTCAGTTCTGCTTAGCCTACGACGACTAGCCAGCGTCATCTTCCGTGCCAACACTGTCTTCCCGTGCCAACTTGCATACAATCATGTTCCGTTGCCCAATCACAAGCGTATTGCGCCAAGATCCGACAAAATGCGTCAACCTTCGAGGTTGTTTCGCACTTTGACGACCTGCAGACGGGTCCGCGGAAGTGACCGCAACAAGGTTGTCATCTGTCCAGTATCCTGTCCGCATAAGAGCATGAGTCTGCGCACCGAGGGCGGCTTTGAGCAGGCCGATCGGGTAAGCAGCTCCAGATTGTCGTCGTCATGCTCGAACCTTGACGGTCGTTGTTGTTGACCATTCGAAGCATTGTCATCATGCGTGAGAGGCATCGACGCCCAGACAGGTGTTTCGCAGGATGTTCCGGAAGTATACTGCAGAATCGCGAGGACGCCTTCGCGACGGGGCATATCGCTGGACTCACCGCTGGTAGCGTAAACGACGCAGAACAACAGCCTGCATCGTGATGGTGTCGACCGAATTCGGCGTCGAGGATGTTCGGGTTAGCTCGGATGCGGTGAAGGAAAACCGCTGTAGCTAGATTTTCATCGGATAAGCGAGAGATGGGCAATCAAATCAAACTTCACTATAGCAGACATAGCATCGACAGGAGTGCGAGCACGAAGCTGGTCATCTTTCTCGAAAAGACCGTATTCTATCGCGCTGACCAAGTTCTTTATTCAGGTCTACGGGAGCATCGCAAAGCTCTTGATGGTCTCCAATGCCTTCAAAGTCGCTAGCATGTAGTATGCGAAATGGCGACCTGTCTTCTTTCAGTCCTGCCTCTTGGTAATCCAGCGTCCGCTCCTGTGTTCTCTTTGAACGAAAGGATTGTCACAGCTCATGCAAGACACCGGCCTCGTAGTCTTATCCTGTCTGCGGCGCAGTGAGTCAGGTTCGTCAAGACAAAGCTTTGTTGTAGTAGGTTCGAATGGCTGAGCATCGTTCTGGAACTGGTGCAATTCTGTGAAGGAACATTCCTAGGCCTTGCTCTTGTTTCTGGTGCCTTGGCGGAGAGATATTGGCGCTTCTCGGTTTAGACAAGGTGCTATGCTGGCGGACAAGGCAGGCGTGCTACAAAGTGTGGGGGTGGCAGCTGAAGAATGCATCTGCCTCATGACACGTGCTGAGCACGTGGCAGATAAGGTTAAGCTTATCTCGAAGTCAAATGTCATAGATCTACTCGAGACACGTACCAAGAATGCTGTACGTACGTAGTCGGACACGGAACTTTCGCTACATCCCTGCAGTGGACATGCGGAGGTACACAACTTCACCCACCTATGACAACAAAATCTCACTACAATCACTACATACATCTTCCTCACATTCGAACATGTCTTGATCACCGCCTCTACTTGCCAGCGCACTGTAATCGCGCGCGACCAAGCACATACCAATTCACCCCGCTATAGATAGCATCGCAACTGCGCGACTGCGACTACGACGATCGCACGATACCAGCCGTGTCTCTCCTTCCTGGCACGTCTATTCGACGCCCCCTACGGTACCTCAAGACCCTGTCGATCGCCGAGACGCTTCATGCGCAAGTCAGCTTTAGCTGCGTACCTCTAGGATATCCTTGCGCCCTACTGTAGCGCGCAAGCGTTGGGATAACGCTTCTCTCTCGGCTTCCCTAGTTAAACCATCGATGTATAAACTATGGCGGTTAGTGAGGTGAATGCTGCGCTTTGAGGACGATGCTACTAGCCTGTGTTGTCTAGTCCTCGTAGCGTTGCGATACTGCTGCTTGCCATCGTAGCATCTAAGCTATAGATGTAAAAGAGTTTAGAAAGCGTAAGGATCTAGGTAAGGTCGTGGTTCTTTGTACGGAGGACGGCAACTGAATCGAGGGTGCTTGTGCTGCTGCAGCAGGAGAGGTAAGTAAGTATTGGTCCACGAGAGGGCAGTATACTGCATTTCGCCGTCCAGAAGAGGACCTTAAAGGCTACGAAACCTGCCTGCGAGCAAGATTCCGTGGTAAGCGTCTTAGGCGGAATTGTTCGCGCCGGCTGTCAATGATTTCCTTTGCTTTTTGTACCTCCCATTGTCCGGTGCCCTCGCGGTCGCTCCTTCGTGGCCTTTATACCTCAGCTCAACGATCCCAACGTCGGCGCCAATATCTGAATCCCTGAAGAGCAGCTCTGCTTCACCCGCGGCTATAGTAACCGGCAGATATACCGGGAGAACCACTGAGAAGCTCCGTCCCTACCTGACAGCTCTAATATTTGCAAGTCAGAGTCAGGACATCCCCGAACTTCGCGCTGAAACGAACCAGTCGAGATATGGCGTGTATCGCCAGCCAGATGGGGTGACAATATGGGAGAGGCTTGGGTCTTGGAGCATTTTGGGCGGGCCAAGGGCAACGAGGAAGATGGCAAAGCGGAGAAGCTGTTCTCGTACCACGTGTGTCAGAATGCAATCGCCTCACGGGCGGACGCGTTGAAGGTGCATTCGAAGAGAGCTTATGGCATCCAGAACGAGGGCGAGAGTGTTGATGTCGATGGTGTTATCGCAGTCGATGGTAAGGTAAGCGATCGTGACTCTATGTGTGAGACTATCGTGCATTTGGTAGTCCTTTGCCAAGCTACAGCGAGCGTCAACAAGCCTATGACAACTTTGACTTTGCTGATCAGACCTGTACTATTCTCCACTAGGCGGCAGCCATATCGACGTATTGAAGGTGCTGACTGCCCTACATGGAGCCAATACCAACTTCATCTACGAGCTTGGCTCTCCTCAGTCAGGCGGCAACGATGCAATCACTCCTGCCTATAACAGCTCCGGCAGCCAGTTCGGTACATACCTTCGCTACAATGTCGTAGTTGATGCCGAAGGGCTGGCTGGACCCTCGACTCTAACCCGAAGGAGCATCCCGATATGCTAGGGAGCTGACGATCTTGATGCTAACGATTCACGATGGCACGAGGATGGCAGAAGGCTATACGGACGAGCGAAACGAAGCGATGATGCTAGGTATACTTGGCGTGTTGTATGGCAACGCGCTTTGGTACGTGGGAGCTATTGCGTGTGTCTTTCTCTGTCTTTTGAATCTGTCGTCTACCACTCGTACCTCTTCTCCCTATTCCGTTCTGTATCCTAATCCGTATCGCTCTTCGCACCAGTCATAGGTTATCAAGCGTTGCCCTCAGCTCTGCGCCTTCCGCCTTCTCTGATACTGAATGCCGATCCAGTGTAGCGCGAAGTTGCTCCAGCTGAGCGACGAAGGTTCCTTCTTGGTCCGCATCGGCTGAGAGTGCAGCAGCAGTGGTAGGAGCAGCAACTGGCGGAGGTGAAAGCGCATTGATGAAAGTGGAGGAGTGGGAGCCGCAGCTGTGTTGTTTGTTATGGTATTACCGTTTGTCCTGCAGTTGTCAAGCACACCACGAGCGACTACTGTCATCTGGTTCTTCTCACGTTCACTTTCGTCATCCCTCCTTGTCGCCCCACCCCGCACATGCGCCTTTGACTGCCGCCGCAGCCACGGACGGCTTCCGCCAAGTCAGCGACCACAACAGGCTGACAGCGCTGCTTGCGGCGATGGGCGAATGCTGGCTCGTGCTGCAGCGGGCGGAGAGGGACGGGGAGGGGGGAGGGCCTCGGCAAGGATGGCGCGGCGGAGATGGAAGCGGAAACGGAGGCTGCGGAGATGGTGATGATCTTATCATGCACAGCACATCGCAGCACGTCATTGCGTAGCTTGCTGTCTGCATCATCACATCAGCTTTTCACGACAACCATCCCCATCGCATCGTCTTCCGACTGCATTACATTACATCGGCACCGCACCGCACCGCACCGCACCGCACGGCATCGCATCGCATCGAAACCAACCACCACCACCACCACCACCATGCATTGCTCCCGCTCCACGCACGTGCGGCTCGGCGGACCGCTGCGAGACTGCCGACTCGACCGACCTACATACATACACTCCCCGGGGGACCGACGCCAAAGGGGCAGGCGACATATATATATCTATATATCTCTCCCTGTGGCAGATGTGCTCAAAGACGACATCAACTCCTCCAAAGCTTCGATCAGCCCTCTTCTCGATACCTCTCTTCTCGATATCTCTCTTTAGAAATAGCTCTCTTCCCAACACCCATCTTCTTAGCATCCGCGATTCTTCCACACTTTTACACCAGCTCTCCACTTCTCGCCGACCATGTCAGACTCATCCTCCTCAGACATCCCTAACGATTCCGACACAAGCTACGAAGACCACCAAGATTACAACGCTTTCGCCACCTACCAAAACCTCACCACTCTGGACTATGACAAGAAATGCATCTACGCCAAATCTGTTCGCACCACCATCATCCGTGATGCGGCTAGTCAGCGCTATCACTCTACGAACCTGCCAGGCCCCGAACGTACAGTTCGCTTGGCTGGTATGCTTGGTCTATCCTTCTCAAGCATCAAGGTTATGCCCGTTGATTTCTTGGAGAAGATTTTCACCAGCCTCGTTGCCAAGATCAAGAACGAGGTCAATATCGGCCGTTTGAGACCCTTCCTGGACCTGGACCGCAGTAGAGGGCAGGAGGTACAGAAGTGGCGGACAGCAGCGCAGGCCCAGCTCGGATCCTCGGACTGGGACTTCTATCGAGATGGCATCCCTGCGGTCGTGTCTCCAACTGGACACGCTTTTGTCGACAATGTCGCCTTTCATGACAAGACTCAGAGGGCCCTCGTGCTATCCTGTGTCAAGGTGGCTCTCTGTCTGGCCAAAGGTCACAGAGTTCCTCCGTCTTTGAGAGATCCCAAGCCCATGAGAGCTGCCAGCGTCGTTGCTGCACCCATCGAAGCCGGCGAGAACAATGTTGAGCCTCTAGCCGCTGAGCTCCGTCAGCTTCGCACCCAGCGTGATCAACTCGTGGCTGACAATGCTTCGTTACGACAGAATCAAGCTCCAATTTCCACTCAAGCGGATCGTAGCCACCGCGTTGACTTGGAAGGCAACCTTCAGAGCGCCATTAATCGTCTTCAACAGCAGTCCGATAGCCTCCGAGACGAGCGAGATCAAGCTGTTGGTGAGCACGTTCGCCTTCAACAGCAGTACGATCGCCTTCGAGACGAGCGAGATCAAGCTGTTGGTGAGCACGTTCGCCTTCAACAGCAGTACCATCGCGTCCGAGGCGAAGCCGAGAACGAGCAGCTTCGCAACAGCTCCGAGGCTCAGCGGTATAATATGTTGATTAAGACCCTTCGCGCAGAGCAGGAACAGTCCGCCATCGAAAACGTACGTCTTAAGCAAGAACTTCAAAACTTGTCGAGTCTGCCGCGCAAGACCGTGTCCTTTGCGCCCTCAACGTTCACGCGAGATTCGAGTTTGGCAACAAGCATTGATGTACCATTCTCCATCGACTCAGGTTATGGCAGTCGTGGTGGATCCGGTCGATACCCTACTGCACCTAGACTGTATGGGTGCGATGATGATACAGCCTCTGTCATAACGGCCTCCCGAGCAGGGAGCAACGAGATCAAGGACAATGGCCACCAGGCTGCAGAATCTCGCTCCAGCCGCTTTCGTGCAGTTCCAGTTCCATCTGCCTTCCCGTCGGAGACTGGCGACATACTTGCTGCTGGCTTCCACGCTGCAGACTCTCCCTCCAGCCGCCGCAGCACACTTCCGGCTGCACCTGCTCCCAAGTCCGAGACCCCCGAGACCCACGACGGTGATTATTCTCTGGCAGGATCACTCTTCGGGCGCTTCAGCAAGCCACCAGCTCCATCAGCATTTCAAAAAGGATACGCTCACCAGAACGATGGTAATCACCAGCCATACAGCCGCTTCGATGTACGTCCTGCTCCATCAGCATTCCAGGGGGGACACGCCCACCAGAACGATGGTAATCACCAGCCATTCAGCCACTTCGATGCACGTTCTGCTCCTTCATCTTTCTCCGGCCATTCCAAGCATCCAGGTTACCCTACCATCTCTGACGCTACGGCTCATTCTGACAGCATCTCAACGAAGCTGCCACGCACAGCAGAAGTCAACCGCAACAGTAATGCCAGCGGCAGCATTGGTACCCATACAGATGCCTTTCGCGCTGGGCTCAAAATGGTCCGTGGGGCGTGGCCAGATCATACCTTGTTCTGAGAAGCATGTCATTTCACAGGAGAAGTCAGAGCAAGGGAAGAAAAGCTAATACAAGAAGAAAAAAAATCCGGCGGTATGTATGTTTTGGGATACTATGAGTACAGATGCAGGCAATTGGCACGTGCTGACTAGATTCTCGGATGAGAAGGAAGAGAACAGTACCATTTAACGATAACAATGACAATATACCATTACCCTGCCATCTCTCTCTTTCACTCTCCCTCTCTCCCATCCTCTCTCTGCTAGATTATGTCGCCATATCACGCGACCTTCTACAGTGGGATATTATTGAGCCGGTCCCGCTGCCAGACAATTTTGAAACCCGAACTACACTTTAAGGACAGCAAAGACTCTATCTACCTCATGTTACTGAAGGAGGTCCTTCCTGCAGCTTGTTTGGAACACGAATCATTTAGGGAGCGAAGCAATTCAGACACGCTCTCATCCCTTTAAGGCCAGGCCTGAGCGTATCTTGAACAAGCTCCATCCAGGTCGCGGCTCCAAGACGGACGAAGGGCATCCATCCAGGTCGATACGGTATAACCTCGATCCATAGTGGCAACGACGTAGTCATACGAGATCGTGCGCACTGCTAAGGGTATTCCAAGTCCTTCGGACAGCGACATATTCGATAGCATTGAACAAGGCAATATCGAAGACATCCTAGCCGGGACCAGAACAGGCAGCCATTTATCCGTCCATCCATCCCGGGATTCCGCATGTTGTTACGCATCTTAGATGTCCGCAAATCGTGACAAATGCGTGGTTACCGATCAGACCTACCCCGTGAGTTTTCCTGCTAGTCAACTTATGTAATGATCCTCGTCTCGTTAACCAACGAATCGCGGTCAGATGTAGTAATTCTTGGTGGTGATGGTAGTGATTGTTCCTAAGGAAAGGCAGAGGAAGTGACGCTACGGGGAGCTCAAGTTTGGATCTCAATTGGCCTATTGGTCTGCAGCTAGTATTGCTGGATTTGTATCGTTTACTTCTTATCCGCGATCCATTACAATAGATCAAGTCGCACGCTGCTTAACTTAATACTGACTTGGGGTGGTTCTGACCCATGCGATTTGCCCTGGAGCCCTGTATAGTTTGTCCGGATCGCGTCGTAGCATCGCGCTTTTACTCTCGACTTATAGAGCGTAATCAAGAGATGCCTATCTATCGTTTGTATGATTATGGGACATGGCGTTATGATATTATAGAAGCGACAGTGAATCGGGAGGTAGGCTCCGGTCTTGATCTTCTTCGATCTGAATACCGACCTTAGTGGGCCTTTGACTTTGCGCTCGTTTCTGAAAATTACCTCTTTGGGCTGTACTAAAGGTGATTTGATTCAATAGGAGAATGACCCGTCTTGTACTTACATCCTTCGAAGTCATTCATTGCCACAACCAGTATTTCCACTACAATTACCGTTAGCTTGCCGTTGTACACTAACAGTGCCTCCTTTTGCGCTGCTATGTCGGCGCCGCCTTCGACCTCGACCTCGAGAAACGATAACACAAGCGAAAGCGAGCAGAGTCTCGCCGACATATGTAAGCAGTTCCTCGACATCCCTAAGTGTATGCTAGGCCTTACTATGCGCGCCGCTTCCACCAACATGGCATATACTTCTATGCTCGACGACCAGACGCCCGATGAATGCTAGCGCGGGTACTGATCCTCTCTTCCAAGAGAATACACTCAACGGGCTGCCTCGCACGGTGTGATCCCCTAGTAACCATAGGCTATGAACCTAAGCAGACCAGTGGCGCCTGCTTTATCGAATCTCGGACAACTTTCTCTAAAGAAAAGCGTAGTCTCGTCGTCTGGCTTCGTAGTAGATAGCCCCATCCCGGGTAGTCATGCATGGGCCAGCACGAAATAGTGGGCGCCGGCAAAGAGCGTCGTTAAGGGAGTTAGGACCGAACGTAGCAAAGCAATCTCGGGCAAGAATCAAATGCACCGCCTGTAGGACATCTATTCGTAAAGATTTAAACAAATATGTCGCGCCGGCGCCGGTTTGTGGAGTGTTCGGCGATTGTTTATATGAGGATGATAGGGCAACTCGCATGGGCGTGTTCTGCTGCATTGCATTTGATGGCCTTATAGGACAGTCAACAATTTAGAAGCAGGCAACGTAGAGCTGGAATGTGTTGTCTTTCTCAGGAGATGCTTACTGCTGGGTTAGTATTAGAGTGCAAGAAGAGGGAGTGACATTGATATTGATATAGTTATTAGTGTGCGAAGTAGTCGGTGTCGCTGACCATTCGAAGCGAATGCATCCAGCCACACCGAAGTCCGTCTGCCTGTGTAAGTAGGTCATCGCCGACCCGACTGCGCTGCATGGGGTGTCAGTGGAGCCCATCGCCGACGTTGCTCGTTCTCTACTACTAGAGCGGCGTGGGAGGGAGCGGAGAACGTCCCGACTCTTGCGTCGATTCTAGTGAATGCGTTGCATTGGATGCAGGAGGTATGATTGGTGCGTCGCCGGGCAGGAGTGGTCAGAACGTCTTAGCTGAACTCTGGGTGCATAAGCGTAGGTTGAAATGTCCTGGCGGAGCTACTGACGCGAATGCTAGGAGACGGGAGAGACACAATGGCTGCAGAGCTGGCCATAGCTCTGTGAGAATGTAGTATGTGACCTTCTTGTTGGCCTCGCCGTTCATGATGACCACAGGCCATGGCGTTTGCCACCTCATGCATTGCTTAAATGACTAGAGCTGCAACGCCGGATCGTAAGCATGCTTGATGGCTGTACAGTGCAACTCGACAGCAGGCCTTCTCTTATGTCCGGTGTTTGACTAGCAAGATGGGACGCCTCCATGAGGCAGTCGGACGTGGGGCCAAGATGCAGGCCTTCTTATGCCCTCAAGGCAGCCGCTCCTTGTTCAGGTCTATCTATGTTGGGGTACGGTACGAGGTGAGGCCGTGAAGTGAGCCGTGCAGACTGGTGGGCGGGTAGCTGTTTCGGCGTTCAAGATCGTAGAGCGACTGTCTGATACATAGGGCATTGGTTGTCGAAGGGAGGCTGATTTACCAAGGCGAAGTGACAGCCGCACGTAGCGTTCGGCGAAATTGTTGGCGGCAAGACAAACGGCCAGGCACACGGCTGTGTAGATGCGGCAACCCAGAGTGGCGCATAAAAAAGCAGATGAACTGAGGTCTAAGGCCCTGTCGGCCATCAAGAAAGTGGAATGTGTTGATCGTGTTTCCAGACGCATATTATTTGGTCAGATCGCAGTCCCTGCACGACGGAAAGGAACAGACGACCGGCTGCACGCACAGATCAGACTTTCCTAGGCACCGAGGACATAGCAGCGTCAATGTCTCGTAGAATCAAAATCACTCGCCCAACTTACTAGCAGTGATCGAGTGCAATGTTCTAGTAGCCATTCGGCAATCGAGAGTCTTTCCCCCGAATCAGGGAGCCACAGCGACATCGAAGCCAGACCAGCAGCCAACTAGATCTCAGAGATCTGAGCAGCAATGCATAATTGGCCGAGCCACACCATCGTACCAGAGACCACGGGCAGATGATCTGTAGGAAGGTTACGGAAGAAACCAGTTCAACAAGCATTAAGGCTTAGAGCCGTCCGACCACTATACTTGACAGTATCAGTCCTTGATAATTAGAAGATATCGTGCTCGATCACCGTAATGTCGCAAACAGTAACAACATGCCTAGAGCACAAGTAGTCGGCTGCCGCTTGTTCGACCTTAGGTAGTCGTGGATCGTTCCAGCCAGTAAGGAGTCCGGTTGGTGCCTAGGGCATGCCACACTGGCACACCTTCAGTCGCTGCGAAGATCATCTCGGCATCTGGCTTCCGGTGTACCGCGGTATATACGGATCTCTCATTCCAGCCATAAAATTACTGGGTGTCAACAGTGTTGACCTCATCACGGCCGATCGTGGTGTTCTGGAATCTCACATTAATGGGACTAAACTTGACACCCGAGGCTTCACCGCGTTGATTCCAGAAAAATACCTAGAGTCAGGCTTGGTCTGACGACACCTCCAATGCCGGTGAGAAGCACGACCATCATCACCTACCACAGAAAAGTCGAGTCATAGCTCCTTCAAGGGGCTTCGCAACGAAGAAGAACGAATGCCTTCTTCTATGGCTCGCTAGGCTCACTTTGCGGGTGAATATCTCTGTCCTTGCCCAGAACGTTGACCATAGAGGCTTCTTAGGTCGCCACTGCTTTCAGGTTACTAGGTGACGACGTGGTCATAAGCAGATCATGTGCCGGCTGAAGGTGATCATCACTTGAACACTCCCGGACTGAACGTCGTCGAAGCACACACATGACTGCATCGCCGATGCTTTTGGCCGTTCTTGACAGTATGCAATTCGGGCAACGTTGTCTTGTGCCTGACTTCCTAGCAGAAAAAGTGGACCCATGAACGGTGCTAAGATTCGAGCTCCTAGGCACAACAGCCCGCCGATGTTTCTGCTCGGCATTCAGGTTACCCAAGCCTTCTTCCTGCCGACGTGACCCTACGCACCGCTCAAACCTTTCCAAATGGCTATAGACAGACCTCGAGAGCGATCTATCCATAATCACTTGTCGAGTTCCAGAAGTTCGAAGTCTGGGGTTTCCCTTGGTCTTCTATTACCTATCATCATCCTCGACGCCTTCTGCCCAAGTCGACATTCCTCTCTATCTCCTCCAAAACCAACTGTAATCTTCCTACAGCTCTCTCTACCTCTGTCGTCCACATCGCGTCTTTCTCTGGATCAAGTAGTCCTTTTGCTCCCTTGCGGTATAGCAGCTCCCAGTTGCATGAGTCGGAGAGTTGAAAGATAAGGTCTTTGCGTTGTTTCAGGAGCCTAGCGAGAGACCAGGACGGTGAACGTGGTAGTGGTGCTGTCGTGGCGGTCGTTTCGTATTCTTCGCGGTCATAGCTTTGTTCCTTGTCACTAGTCAGAGCAGTAGCGCTGTGAGAGTGACGTGTTCGATTCTGGTCTCGTTCCTTGTTGACGGCTTCATCGACGGTGGCGAGCACGTCGTCGTGGGTGAGTAGAGTCATTCGGCTTTTGTGCGCACAGGTGCGTCGGATCAAGTTGTGTTCAGCGAGTCGGCGGCTGATGCTCATGTAAGTTGCTTAAAGTGGCCGCCGGTATGAGTCGTGCGGTATATGTCGAAGCAGCTCGGTAGTCGGTGGCATGCAAGATGAAAGCGTGACGTCGAAGTCGATGCATATACATCGTGTAGAAGCTGCATGCGCAGGCACGTCAGGGGGCGGTAGCGGCCACCAAGGTACGTACACCTGCGTACAGAAAGTGCGGAACAAGCTGACGCAGTTGCATGAAGCAAGCTGGCGATCTTACTGTAACAAGGGCTTACTCACATCCCGCCGCACAACGAATATTGCGTCTGAGCTTGATGTCTTGCCTCCATGATAATCCCATCGTTAGCATGTCGAGTGCTTGCGTCCTTGCCTGTGTTTGAAGATTAGAGGTTCCGGCACACTCGTACGAGCCTGCTTGCTCTACGCCATGATGCATGTTATCGTTGCAATGACACGACCGTGCCTTGTCTCCATAATCTTGGCAACGGATAGGAGGCAGATGAACTCACCCCTCGTCTCGTTCCGCTCGCCTCCTCTGTAAGTCAGTCAATAGAGTTTTCGACTTGCTTGGCATGTCGTTTGGTGCGAGCGGCTGAGGATATAGAGCTGGTCAGATCGCAGGTTCCGGAACATCGAATTGATGCACCGATGTTGACTTCTTGAAAGATCCCAGGGAATGACTTCAACAATCCGATTATCCCGTGCTTTCTTCATCAAATAGGTACGGCCCACATCGGTGTTACTCTGATCATGTAGCTCGGCTTATTGCTGTCCTACCTCTAGGGCATGTGTTTGTGGAAGAAGACCAGTGAGTCCCAGGTGCGGCTCGTTCTCGCACGTGTTCATTACTCCATAATCAGTATGCTGTAATGTGAACGGTCCATATGTCGTTGGTCCCCTCTCGATCCTTTACTGCACCAAGTAGAGAGCCTTCTTTGCCGTGATCAAACAGAATGGGTTGACAGAGCTGCCTTGCGCCCTTTGATCTGATCTGTCGAGGGCATGGTAGCCTTGCTCAAGTGAGACTCTGATCCAGTCCATATGGACATTCCCTGCCGTTGATACCTCCTTATAGATACGGGCAGAGGCGCCTTGCATGCACGTCCGAGGGAGAGTGGTCGAAGATATGATCCAGTAGATAATGGATGGTGCTTAAGCGCTTGTCTCCTGTCTCGCGTAGATAGCCGCTTTGCGCATGTATGTTGATGTCCATCGATCTGCATCTTGAACTGGTCCGTCATAGCGTAGGCAGAGTCGCCTTGCCTGCATGCCAGAGAAGAGTGATCGGGTCGACTCGTTGTAAGCTAGGCAGAGCCGCCATGCCTGCTCATAGAAGGAAATGTTAGTTCTTGAACGAGGCAGAGCCGCCTTGCTTGATCAAGCTTAGAAGCTCCGCAGTGCAGGAGAAGATGAGCAGAAGCTGTCCAGGACCAAGATGGCGTGGTGCATCTCAAAGTCCCGAGCAGGATACAGTGGCACTTTCGAAGTCAGAATGTGCACCGAAGAGAGATCATCTTGCCGTATCAGCGATTCCAAAATATGAGAGAAGGCTCGCCATTCAGGTCCGGCGTGTTGAAGATGCGGATCGCAAGTCATGGATAGAGCTAGAGGTCGTGCTGCCTGTCCTCCGTAGCCACGATCTGAACAAAGCCCCTCTCATCGAGTATCTACGCACTATGAGATGCACTCCAATACAGATCATGATGTCCGGCGCTGTAAGCTGATCGGTCGAATGTTTGTTGTACTCGTCTTGGTAAGCTAGTCGACATCGAAGGTCGTATCTTGTCGTCAGACTAGCCGTAAGCCCCTACACCACTCCACGGTGCGAGTACGTTCGCAGGGGTGGCTTTGTACAGTTATCCATCTGTGAAGGTTTTTCGTAATATGAGGTTGACCTCCAACCGGGTTCTGTCAAGTGGGGCGCCATCTAGCCACCGCGAAAGTGCGATGGCATAGTAGGTGGTATGGCAGCCTGCCACGCTATGGTGGCATCGAGATTGGCTCTTGCGGCCTCTCGTTCGTCTTTGGTCGCGGCGACGGCCAGACGTGCTTCATCATGCCGGCGTTGAGCCGCAATGGTCTCAACCAGGTTCCAGACGGGAGCTTGCGGAACTGGGAGTGGTGATAGCGATGATGGCGATGGCGGTGGCGGGGTGTCTCTCTTCTGCCTCTTTGGAGGCCGAGCGGTAGGTGCTTGCTGACCTTTGTAGTGGCCAGGCGAAAGCCGACTATCTTCCCGAAGCCTGTATACGGGCGCCGAGGTGTCGAAAGAGGAGGAGATATCGTCCAAGGGCGCAGGACCAGGACGTCCTTGCTCAATCGAAGGCGAGGCGGAAGGCGAGGAATCGTGCGGCGAGTTTTCTGCAAGCAGACGAGATAGCGTGCTCTCAGCTCTAGTCTTGCCACCAAAGCGGCGCCAGACAGACTCGATATCGGCAGTTTGCAGCTTGGCTGCTGCCGTGCGATTTCCAGCGGATCCTCTGGCCCGCAAGCGATCAATAACAGTTTGCCGGAGGAGGAGCACGGCATCACGCCGATCAGCATCGCTCTCCTTGATTCTGTGGCTGAGCTTTACAAGGCTATCCACCATCTTCCCAGTATACATGGGAGGAGTATACTCTTGTAGGTCCCAAGACCACTCTGGCCAGCGCGAGGCTATACCTTGGACTTTGGTCTCGAAAGTCGAGACTGCGGTGCGCCCAGAGCTCACTAAGTGGAGTAAGCTATCATACTTGGCGCTCATCTCTTCTGCTGTCCCCGGAGAATGCTGCTGAAGCCACTGCCATAGGTAGAATACTCTTAGAGTACGGTCTTGCGTCTGCTCAACATTGCTTTCGAAAAAAGTCTTAATGTAGTTGATGCGACCTTGGTCGTTCGTTCTGGAGCTTAAGGTGCCCCGAATCTCTTGGCGGATCAGCTCGTACTGGAAGCGAGCCATGATCTGTATACCACCACGGAAACGGACGTGAATGTTGTAGTCGGAGAGAGCGCGCGGTCTTGTTCTGAATGTTGTAGTCTGACAGTGTGCGGCCTCAATCTGGTTGCAGGCGAACAGGGCGGAATGTCTTCCTTGCTCTGGATCATGGGGCTTGACCTTGTCGATGGCGTCGGTCGAAACAAGCTTAAGGGAACGGAGCGACTAATGGCCCATTTGCCACCGTTAGGAAGGCCCATTACAACCCGCGCTCGCCCCCTGTGTCCTTCTTTCTCAGTTCGCATATCCATCTTATACCACGACGCAAGAGCATTACGACCCGCGATCGCGGCCTGTATCCTTCTTTCTGAGTTAGATATGTCCTGTTGTGGACACTATGCAAGAGCATTGCAACCCACAATTGCGGCCTGTATCCTTCTTTCTGAATTTAGGGTATATGTCCTGTGTGCACGTCAGGCGAACAAGAACATGTTCGAGGTCAGCGGTCATCTTTGCACGTCAAATTCTGCACATCGAGTACTGTACAGCGAGACAGTCTTGTATTTCGAGATACCTTTCCTTGTTAGCAACGTCATTCATAGACAACATGCCACCGATTAATCTGCGCTGACCACATCTTATCGCGCTCGAGTTCGTTGTCGCCATTGAACAAGCAGAACAGACGTCTCGCGTCACGTCAATTCGGCTGTCGTGAAGAAGTCTTTAGTCGAAACAATATGGTTGTCATCATCCCTCTTGCAGCTTTCCTAGCAGCGAATAAGGTCCTTGGCAAAGAGCCCGTTCCAGAAGTGCAATAGCTGAACTAAGACTTCCTCGCAGAGCTTGGAAAGTTCTTCAAGCCGGTCAACTCCGCAAAAGACGGAACAGACCTCCAAGGCATAGCTCCGACAAGTTCAACATCTGCCGTGTCAAAGTAGAGCATCCTGCCACCGACTTAGCGACCAGCACCTTCAATATCCGGCAAGTCAATCTGCTATTACCTGACGTTTCGTGCTGTACTTGAACTGCTGTCCCGACCAGTCCTATCCATCATTGGTGGCTACGAGATCTGAGATTGTCTTCGGAGCAGACGAAGCATTCCAGAGTGTCACCTCCCCCTAGAAACTTAAGGCTTTGTGAAGTCTGTTCCGCTAGTGATCGCGTTGCGACAATGTTTGTTTGACGAGAAGGTATGTGTCTCTCTCTTTGGTGGAGAACGTGCTGCTTTGTTGACCTCGAGTCTGGCGGCTTGTACTGGCTTCGGTGGTTGCAATGCCCAAGGTGTGCTGGGCTGGTATACGAAGGAGACGAGAGCAAGAGCTGGAGATGTGCGTTGGCTGGACCTACGACGGAAGTGCCATCGTCTTCTTCGAGGCTGTCTTAGCATTGTCAGTACTCGTCTGAAATCTAAGGGGTGTACATCGGCGCAAGCGGGCGAGGCAGCAATGAGATTGATTCATAGGCTAGGCAGGGAAGTTCAAGTTAGCTTGATCCAGAGCGTTGCGTTGTACATTGTAGCAGAGCTGCAAGCAGGCTTGGAAAACTCCTGTGCTGTAGTTAGGAAGTCTAATACTGTCGTGGAATTAGGCCCTGATCGTATATATGATGCGCTGAGTTCGTGCTGGTTTGCCTCTGTAGATTTACGGAAGTCGATAGATTAATCTTCGTGCCATGTAAGGCAGGAATGCCTAGGTGCGCATTTTGTAGTTGTATCTGGAGCCATGTGCCTGTAGCTACTGTGTTGAACAACGTATCTTCCTGTCTAGCATTATACTGCCGTGGGTTGGAACATAGCAACCTTTCTATGAGTAGCTTCTCCCGTAGAGGATCAATAATCGCAAGGCTCACTGTCGTCTTTTTGGCTTTGCGTATATGGCTGGACAAACTTTACGCGTTGAGGTGCCAGTGACTTTGGTATTTAGCTCCGTTCAATAGTGCTCGTACGTAGTGGCATTGATTAACTTCGGCACCTTTGCAGGCATATATGCAGTCCTCGAGCGTCCTCGGTGATCAAGATTAAGCTTGCTCGGAGCTTTGGTAATGCTGACACCGTCAGCGCATCGATCGTCTCCCGAAGAGAGCTACTTGAACGATGGTACTTACTGGTCACGCGCTGTTGGGAACAGGCGAGTAGGATTTCGAGATGCTACGAGGAGGTCGGCGCTCTGTGCTAGGCTGCTGCACGTGGCTTTTTGCAATTCTTTTGAAGCGACAAATAGCACTTTCGTACCCTAAGCGACTCAATGGTTAGTCGCTCAGCATGATCGAAGTCAGCACTGTATCTTAGTTCTCCACAATGGTCTGCTGGTCGGCCCTGGCCTTCTTTACTGCCTACCACAGCAGACTCAGCTCGGTACGATATCGAAACTTGGCCAAAAACTCATCCCACTCAGCCGTAGTGGCTAGAGAAGTAGTAGACGTGGGCGTACAAATTGATAGCGCCCTCAATCAGATGCGGAGCGGTCAGCGGTGTGGTATGACCAGATCTTAAGTCGATCTTGGTCGCTACGGCACTCCTCTGGCTTTGAAGACACAACCTCGTCGCAGCAATGTTCTCTAGGATTGCGGCTGGTGCTTAGCGAGACCTAGTGGCAGTGTCGTGGCGATGCTGGGGTGGATGTCGTCGACAAAGTGCTCAGGAAGTCTGGCTCAGGTGTGAAGCGTATGCGGGCGAAGCCTTACGTGTAGGTGCAGCATGTGCAAGCGACGATCGGACGCAGCACACTTCGCTGCGCCGCACACCACCATCTTGCTCTCTGTGGTTATGCTGTGCTTCAACCCTGCACTTAAGCAGTGTTCTTACAACGAGGTATATACTTGCCGCAACACGTCACTGTCTCCCTCTTCGCTGACAACCTTCACCATGGTCTCCCTCCTCAGTATCGTCATGCACCGGATGGTTGATGGCAGCCAAAGGTCACAACTTCAACAGGATGAACCTCTGCAAGCGCATCCCGCGCAGCACTGCATGTCCTCGGCAGGAGTCGGACCGGGATGGACAGTGTGTTGTAGCGTGGATCTCTCTTCGACATGGGCGCGAGAACGGGTGGTCGAGTCGAGCTGGCCAAGACAGGAACGGCAGAGACCAGCACAATCAGCTCTTGCACCAGTGAGAAGGTATGCAGGTACAGTGAATTGATGTACTTACGGGCAAAGTGCTGACTGTTACACGGGTCTTGGCTCGAGATGTTTCCTGCGCTGGCGAGGTAAGCACATAGGTAGAAAGAGCTGCATGAGAGATGTCGTCGTAGCGTCTTCCAGAGCGGAAAAGCTGTCGTGATCTTCCCATATGTTCTCCCGATGTGTGATGTCGATGGTGAGAGGGTGTGTAAGTGATGAAGAACAAGCCACTGATCTGAGTAATATGTGATGTGATGATGGGATGTGAAGGACCAGAAGGAAGATCTGACTTCTAACAGCGCTGTCGGCTTTCTCCGCTTATCTCGCTGCCGGCTTTGCTCCTGCTCTCATTTTCGTTACTCAGGTATGGCCGAGACCGGACCATGCGCCAGCACATACGGAAGGAGTTGTGCTTGGCTGTTCGATACTTACGGAAGGAGACATGCTTGGCAGTGTCAGGCCGTTGTCAAGCTATTAAATTGTATTGTATAGTATAGTATTGTGCTACTTATTCGTAATAAGGTCGTAGTACTTACGCAAAGTTAGGACAATAACAACAATAATAACAATAGTACTAAATTGCCGTCATAGTAGCGTAAACGACATAGGCCTAAGAATCTAGGGCCCCGCTTAGCTAATTCGAAGCGTCTAAACTCGCTAAGACGAACTTCGTTATTAAAGACTTTACGGAGTAGTTATTATCTATATACGAAGTACGGCAACGCTATATATAGGAAGCGATAGACTTTAACGATAAGGCTATATAGTATAGTATATAGTCTAGTATATCTTCGATATAGGTAGTTCTAAATATATTTTACGAGTATAAGCTATTATTACTACCGCGTAAAGTCTCTTACTAGGCTTAATCGATGCCCCCTTATTTATAGCTATTTCGGTACTCTATATATCTAAGAATCTAGTAAGAGACATAGCCGAGATAGTAGTCGTCGGGCGATAGCTATTTAAGATTCGTAATATATAGTATAATAATAACTCGTTAGGCGTACGGTAGTATATCTTTAGTAAGGTATTACTACTAGATATAAAACAAACGATATAGATATCGATATATACGAAGGTTTCTATAAAAGCTAAGTATATAT
>KZ106787.1:187200-218661 GCA_000504385.2 Exutisphaerella laricina CBS 326.52 | reverse complement strand
GCCGGAGGAACCCGGTTCCTCCTTCGTATCTTATAAGTATAAGTAGGCTATCTATACTAAGACTTAGAGTACTCCTTTATAATCGAACTTATTATTACGGGCGAGCTACGTATATACGGAAGTTTATCGTAGAATTAATTAAGTTTAATAAGGATAGAGGGAGCTATTAAGCTAGTACTATAAAGAAAAGTACGGGTACTAAGTAAGACGCGCGACTAACGCGCGGCTAGCCGTATAGGCTACCTATACTAAGACTTAGGGTACTACCCTTTATACTACTACTATATCTATAATAGATATCTCTTCCTAGAGCGCGTTCCCTAGCTAAGAACTAGCGGCTACTAGTAGAACCTCTATAGTAGGAGTCTTTTCTATTATAAATTAATCGAACTTAATATTACGGGTAAATAGCATATATATAGAGGTTAGCTATAGAATTAAATAAGTTTAATAAGAAGAGAGAAAGCTATTAAGCTAGTACCGTAAGAAAAGGTATAGGTACTAAGTAAGGCGCGCGACTAATACCTAACTAGCTATATAGGCTACCTATACTAAGATTTAGGGTATTGCCCTTTATAATAGTTCTACTCTATATTAGGCGGTTTATAGTCCTTAGATAGCACCTACTAGCTCTACCCTCCCTTAAGGCTAAGCGGTCTCTCTAGTCTAAAGACTAGGGCTTTTATAGTAATACTACTTATCTTACTAGAGGTCTTATATTTCTTAGTACTACTTATTAAGTATAATAATCTTTTTTTCCTTCTATTAGTATAGATAATTAGGAAGAGTAACCTATATAACGTATAACTAGCTACTAGGCGTAGCGTAGTAGCTCCCTATAACTACCCGTACGGTCGCGCCGAGGCCGGTCAAATCTATTAAGCTCCGCCGAGATTGTCTCTTCGGTGGCTGTGCAACGCTGTGCCACACAGCCCACTTTCCGACGCTGGCTGCGTCACTAGGAAACGAGCGGAAAGCAATTGAACGCGCAACTTAGATACACCAGTCGTTTAGGCAACAACTGAGTATACAACAACATACCATCGGCTCGATCTTTCTCGACACCCCAGACCGCATCGGTAACCACCGAACGACCACACAGTATGAACGTACTCAAACTTCAAAAGGTATGCATCATCCAGAGCACGTGGGAGAAGGTCTAGCTAAGTCTTGTGTGAACAGAAATATCCTCAGTTCCCGCAGTCGGAGATCTACGGTCTCAGCGATGCCTTCCGCAAACTCGACGTCGATGACAAGGGCTATGTAGACGAGGCGACGGCGATCAAGGCTGCAACAAACACCGAGCGACAGCCGTACGATGTGGTCCGACAGGCGCTGAAAGAGGTTGAGCTGGACAGTTCGAGGCGGGTGGAGCTGGACGACTATGTCGACCTGATCGCACGATTACGACAGAGCAGTCCTGCTCAGCAGCGATCACGAGGTTTCAGCAATGCCCCAACCCCGGACGGTGGAGCTGCTCCCATCGCAAGTCAAGGCACCGGAGTCGGTGCGCAGGCCAAGGCAGGCAGGATCACTGTGGGAGGTGCGACGGGCAGCTCGCAGCACACAATCAACGAGGACGAGCGGACGGCCTTCACGTCGCACATCAATGCCGTCCTTGCGGGCGATGCCGACATTGGTCACCTCCTCCCGTTTCCGCTCGACACCTTCGAGATGTTCGATTCGTGCAGAGACGGCCTCGTACTCGCCAAGCTCATTAATGACAGCGTGCCGGACACCATCGACGAGCGCGTGCTGAATAGGGAAGGTAAGAAGATCAAGAAGCTGAACGCCTTCCACATGACCGAGAACAACAACATCGTCATTGAGTCGTGCAAGGGTATTGGATGCTCTGTGGTCAACATTGGCGCAGGAGACATTATTGAAGTGCGCGAGCATCTTGTACTGGGCCTCATATGGCAGATCATCCGAAGAGGTCTGCTGGGCAAGATCGACATAAAGCTTCATCCGGAGCTCTACCGCTTGCTCGAGGACGGCGAGACACTGGAGCAGTTCTTGCGACTTCCTCCCGAGCAGATCTTGCTCAGATGGTTCAACTACCACTTGAAAAATGCTGGCTGGCATAGAAGGTTTGTTGGCCATAATACTACTGATCATGCCGAATGCTGACTTCTCTCAGAGTGCAAAACTTCTCGAATGATGTCAAAGACGCCGAGAACTACACGATCCTGCTCAACCAGCTTGCACCAAACATCTGCTCACGATCTCCTCTTCAGACACCCGACCTTCAACAGCGCGCCGAGCAAGTTCTGCAGAACTCTGACCGACTCGATCCACCCTGCCGCAAGTTCTTGACACCAAAGTCACTTACTGCAGGAAACCCGAAACTCAACTTGGCCTTTGTTGCCAACCTTTTCAACAACCACCCTGGTCTTGATCCGATCACTGAAGAAGAGAAGGCAGAGATTGATGATTTCGATGCAGAAGGCGAGCGAGAAGCGCGGGTATTCACACTGTGGCTCAATTCCATGGACGTCAAGCCGACGGTCGTCTCGTTCTTCGATGATCTCAAGGACGGCATCGTTCTTCTACAAGCATACGACAAAGTCATCCAAGGGAGCGTGAATTGGCGACACGTAAACAAGCCTCCGGCCAATGCTGTAACACCAGCGAGCCAAGATCCGGACGAGGCATACCTGACCATCAAATCCGGCATGTCGCGATTCAAGGCTGTCGAAAACACCAACTACGCAGTCGAGATAGGCAAGCAGAACAAATTCTCGCTTGTGGGTATTCAGGGTGCAGACATCACAGACGGCCAGCGGACACTCACACTAGGCATGGTCTGGCAACTTATGCGCAAAGACATCACAAATACACTCTCAGCCCTTGCACAACGACTTGGCAAGCGCGAAATCAGCGACGCTGACATGGTGCAGTGGGCGAACAACCAGGTCAAGAAGGGTGGCCGTGCATCTCAAGTCCGAAGCTTCAAGGACCAGCAAATCGCATCCGGCGTATACCTGCTCGATGTGCTGAACGGCATCAAGAGCTCATACGTCGACTACGATCTAGTGGCATCAGGACGAAGTGACGAGGAAGCTTATGCGAATGCGAAGCTTGCTATTTCTATTGCGAGAAAGATGGGCGCGACGATCTGGCTTGTGCCGGAGGATATCACCAGCTTGCGAACGCGGCTTATTGTGACCTTCATAGGATCGCTTATGGCTACTGCGGAGCGGCTTGGTGCCTAGGAAGTGCCGAATGGTAGATGAATGGCCTAGCCCCGGTAAGATGCGCAGTCGCCACGAGTATGAACCATCAATGAAAGTTTTACTACACAGTCGAAGGTAGCGGCTTTCATCCTCATACAGACTGGATAACAGCTATGCCTCGTGACACTACTGCGTCAAGTGATGTCGTGGTGCATATCCCATTATTGATAAGACAAGGCTCGTACGCATGGTTATAAGGCACACGTACGACCCAGCGACCTGTAGCTCTCCAAGTATAATTCTATGCCAACACTTTCGCGAACCGCAGCACGAGGACACCCAGGTCTTGACATATATAACAGAATGTTGGTAGTGCTTGTCGACAAGCATCTTCGTCCAAATGGCGCAGTCGTGTGGTACCAATCGTGCGCTGTCCACACTGGATGTGTGAGGTGGACAGATTATGCTAACGAGCATGGCCCACCTCTCATCTTTGACCGCTCGAGCACTTCGAGCGATGATGTTTATTCTTTTGCTCTTTGCTAATAACATGTAACAGATCTTGAGTTCACAATTTTCGAGATCATCAAGCTACCATGTGAGCCATCGGTGTTCATCCTTGCTTTTTGCCCTTCGCTCTAAGCACCAAGAAACCCGTGTGTCGATAGCAAGTGCTCGTAACAAAGTCACTGGCATAGGATACTAGCTAAAGAACCTTCGCAAGAGCGTTCATGTAGACCACGCTCTCGAACTACAAACTCACTGGTGCCATAGTGCAGCCTTCTACAGTGTCATACAGCGCGTCGTTAGACTGCTAATCTGGTGAAGCATGCCTCGTTGTCCGAAGGGTCCACAGAGTCCCGTAATCTATGCCTACGCCGCCTCCTTGTTCCTCTTATACTAGTAGTATGCCTACTATGCTTTTGTGTCTATGTCATGCCAATGAGCCATACTCTAGAGATGAAGACTCCCTCTGCAATGGAACTTGCCGATCATACAGTGCCAGCGCCATCGGAACTGTGGTTCTCTAAAAGATCGAAGGAGCAGCAAAAGTCCACGATCGACGTGTCTTCGTTTCTGTCTGACTATTCAAGACAGTATATCGGCAGAAGAGGTGCGGTTCTAGCATTGCACAAATGCTTCTCTCGGCGTGGGCTTTCTGGCATGTGGAAAGCACCATGAACGAGCGCTTGACTAGAATTTGGTCCGTGGCAGAACCCTGATACACCAATCACTGTCAACAGCAGTCCCATCCCGGCAGCAGCCGTATCATGACATTCTTGTCCGCAGAACGATGCACATTCCATTACGCATGCTTTTCCTCTAGTAGGCCCTGCCTTCTGCACGGAATTCCGTAGTCGTAAGGTCCAGCGCCTCCTCGTAGTTGGTAGCAATTCTAGTTGGGCTGTACTTGCGAACAAAAGGAACTGGTAAAAGAGGATTTTGATCAAACCTGTCGGCGCTTGAGCATTTACAACCGCCTAGAACGATGTTCCTAAAAGGGTAATTGGTCAAGTTGACAATCGAATTAGATTGAGCCAATGGCAAGCTGGCAGGCTGGCAGACCCCAGAATACCAGTCTGGATGAGCGAGACAAATAAGCAGGCGGCGTACTTACCATTCTGCTGGTTGCGGCTGGAGTCGAGAATGTTGCTCGGTTTGGTGCGCCACCCGGGAAGTCAGTCAAGTAGATGCCGGCACAGGGGTTGACACCATCGATATTGCCACCGAGGCGAAATGCGTCCGGATATGGAGGAACTGTAGGACCAAAGTGGTGAAGACCTCGATGGCATTGTACTGGTTGGTTTGATGAGACGCTACTGACCGGGCAGCAACTTGAATTGGTCCGGAGATTCACACTCGACGGGAAGAAACTGCTCCAACATCGCACCATCAAGTGACCAGTCGAGTCCTCTGCAGTGGAGTTGCTCGTGAAATTGGCAAGGATGTTGTAGGCTGCGGGTACCCTCAGGGTAGTCGAGGACGGAGCGGCGAAACAGTAAAAGTTGGTTGAGTCTGGCTATCGTGCCCGGCCGAGGATCTTGTTCATCGATGGGTTCGAACGTGTTTTTCCGCCAATTGACCAGATATCCAGAATCAGATCGCCGTCGAAGATGATGCCGTAAACTGCGAGGAAGCCCGCAAGATCAGGGCTCTTGCCCCATGCAGCGCCGAGACTCAAAATCGTGTCCTTAATGGCAATAACGCCAAATCAGGTGATGTAGCCATGGTCTGTCGCAGCATTCGTACCTAGGCATAGACCTCACATCTCGGCTGCTGCTGAAGACGCGAATGCGTGGTCGCCAGTGGTTGAGACATATGCTCAGCTCAGTTGCATCGAGGACAGTGGACGGAACGACACCGCAACTCCCTCGAGACTTGCTGAATGCTTAATCAACGCTGATCGATGGAAGCTGGTACTTTTCTTCGGGTGAGGGCTCGTGGACGGCCTTGTAGGGTCGGCATCGCGCTTTTTTCACCAATTGAGTGTCCATCTGCATGGTGGTTTGCAAGGGACTGGCCGTCAGGGTCATCGAACCCAGAATGGTGGCTGCGTACTTCATGGCGATGAGTACTAGCGATGGCATATGAGAAAGGTTGCGAGAGAGAGCAATTTTACATCGTGAAAGACTCCTAGATAGTCATACGCCGGGGCATCACGTCAAATACGCGATATTCAATAAATGTAACGTTGGCCAAGCGCTGATTCTACGCCCCTCAAAGCCAAGTAGGAGCCTAGGAGGCTCGACTACGAGCAGTGTGCCTGGTAATGCATGCTGAAGGTCTGCCATAACGCTTGAAGTATTTACTTGGTATGCCGTGTTCCCCAGTGATCAGCGAGATATTCGACGGGTAGCGTTCGTGGTGCTGCTAGCCGTTGATGCCGTGCCTGCAGTCCGGATTGACTTGAGCTGTAGTGAAAGAAGAGCTGATATCAGAGACAAGCTTTGCCAGGACAGGTCTCGTTATCATGAGATCAACGCTCTTTACAGCATTCTCCAGTAATTGCACACTCAGTAAAAGCACATTGGCTTCGAGTTGGCTCAGATTGTTGCGCATGACGTTGCATCCGAGCATTGAAAGTTGCGGATCTGCTGTACTTCGAGCCAAGATTCTCCGCCAAAACCAAGGACACGCTTGTGATCTTGCGCGATAGTCTTGGCCGCATCCGAGCCAGCAGTAGCCCATGGATCTTCACTGGCGTGGTAGCAAGCGAGTACTGAGCTACAGCCATATACATCGTGGCGTGCAAGGCTCGCATCGCCTCGCCTCTCGCTGCGGAGGCCATCGTAGTGGAAGCAGATGAGTCTCTGATCTTGCAGTACAATGGGAAGCGCTAGAGCATTTCGAGCGCAGCTGCATGATGTCCTGCGTGGTCAGGCAATTTCGCGACTCCTTTCGTGCGAGTTCTATTGATATCGCTCGGGTGCTAGGCAGCCGACGTTCCCACTTAGAGTGTTCGCCGGAGCTGATGTTTCATCGCTAAAGATGCCGTTCATGAGTATGTAGTCCTGTGACCAGTATTGTGACAAGCATGCTGTAAAGTACCTGAGGCCAACACATCAGACGCAACAATGAGATCCGCAAAAGTCGGGTAGTGCGAGCATGGTCCGCTGGTGAATAGGGATCAAGTTTGGCCGGGCCGGCAGGATCTGGCAGTGTATACAATACAGTGCACTGCAGAGTCCTTATTGGTCCAGCGTAGGACGGTAAGGATGCTTCTACCAGACAAATAGGAGTGTGGGTCGCCTGATACATACGGTCCTGAAACTACAGAACACGACATGCTGCCGCCTACAACGATAACCTACGCCTGGGGAGCGGACCTGCAGTCATTCTCTCATCAGGATCGGCTATTACTCATTCCGCTCGATCGTGGCTCCGGTGCGCTCGGGGCAGTCAGACATCACGGCGTGGTCTGGCCTAGAGGCATTGTCTTGTAACCTACAGTAAAGTTGATTGTTAAAGCTACGAAAGTGGTGTCTGGAAGACAAGGAGCGGGGTTGTTGTCAATGGCATGGAGTCGGAATCCTTGGCGAAACCAACCACGCGCTTGTTCTGCAACCTGAGCCAACCTCCCTCTCCCGTGCTCCCATCCTGTGCATCCTCTTCGCCAATGACAACACACGGAATCACTTGCCGTCGGGACCGCTTCCATTGATATACATATCTGCGCCGTGGGCAGACGTCATACGGGCCGTATCCTCAACCGCTAACCTGCCACCCGTTGCGTATATGGCGTACCGAATGGCCGTCCGTCTACCTTCTGTGCACGGCTGTTGATGACTTAGGACTTGTGAAAGAATGGTGCGCTGCAAGCCATGTACGGATGCTGTTATGCTATATCCATCTACGCACGATACGATTTTCCACCGCCGCTTCAACCGAGCACGCTTCAGTACGCGTAACTAGTCGATCAGGCTTGCTATCAACAAACTTTCCCAAAAATTGCTCTTTGTGTGAAGTTAGCCCTTGCCTGGATTGTAGGAACAGCGACATACGCTTTATGGTATTCCTCAACTGTATATCGAACTCAACAGTGCGAGATGATGAGGACCATCTGGAAAGTCCTTCCACTAATGAGCTTATCGCTACGCGCATTGTGTATAGGCCACTAACTGCAGCGCCGCACGATCGACATGCCCAGCGGCGCACGAGCAGCCTACTTTGGTAGTTGGCGAGCTCAACCGAGTGCAGTATTGGTTGGCATGCACAGGCCATCATATTGCGTACTGGTATCATGCTCGGCCACCGCATTCCCACCACTGGAAGCGCTCATGTGGATCGGAAACGCCAAAGACCATGCCATGGTATCGACAAGCAATTTCGCATCTAAGAACGGGTTCGCCACTATGTGTAACCGCCTTTTGGCACTCGCATCTCTCCACGCGGTCTACAGTACACCGGGTAACATGAAAGTCACCATAAGCACACATGGAGTCCTGCCACTCAACGAGTCAAGCTTTCCCAACAACTCGGAGCTCTACTAGCCGCTTTGGCCAGACATTCACGATGGCAGTGCTCAGAAGGGCTATAGTTCGCCCCTGTTTACGACTGTGTATGACAGCAAGAGATCGACCAGACAGATGCGTTTGTCTTTACAGGACTGTCTTACATCTTCCGATCACAGCCCCCATCGAGACAGCCCGCCTCGATTGAACAGATGGCTTCAATCAGCACTGTATCCACGAACGTTTGCACAGCATTCGTCAGGAGAACCCAGATGGCCATCCCGGAACAAAACATGGTGATCTGTAAGCTGCAGAAAGTTTTTATGTCTTCAGATGCTTGTGAAGCCGCCGTCCACTGCTAAAGATTGCCCCGTCACCCATGCCCTAGCAAGACGCGTTAGTGGCGTTCAATGTTCTCGTGATGACGGTAGCTGTACTTACGCCTCATCGCTACACAAGAAAAGTGCTGCACCCGCAACGTCTGCTGCCTCTCCCAGCGAACCCCAAGGATGCAGGCTTTCCAGGTATTGGTTCGTCTCCGCATCGAAGCTCGCTATCATGGGCGTTTTCGTATAGCTAGGGCACAGGCAATTTACATGGATACGCTCCTTTGCGTACTGAGCTGCCATTTGCTAGCAGGGGCTGTCAGCTTCTCGTAGCAGTACGTACGACAGTTGTGACTACTCACCTTCGTCATGCCCACAACAGCATGCTTTGACGGGCAGTACAGAGGAACATCTGCCCCTCCAACCAAGCCGTATACAGAAGCGACATTGACTATCCAGCCTTTGGTGCGGTCCCCTCTAGCGTTGGGTGGATGCGGCTCTTGCCTCAACAACTGCTGCAAAACATACTTGTTGCACAACCATCCTCCTCGGACGTTGATTTGCCAGGTACGGTCGAAGGTTTCCACAGCACACTCATGCAGGTTGTGTGGCCCGTTGGCTTCGAGAGCAACGCCGGCGTAATTGCACAAGATGTCCACGCGGCCACCGAATCGCACAGCTTCTTGGACTAATGCCTGTATCTCTGATTCCTGCGTTACATCAACCTTGACGAAGATGGCGCCATCTTTTCCATATTGAGTGTTGATCTCCTCTTCGACTCCAGAAGATGACAGGTCAGCAACAACGACCCGAGCTCCAGATCTTGCGAATCGAAGCGCGGTTGCTTTGCCTAGTCCCGAGGAACCCCCAGTGATGATTGCGATCCGTCCTTGCAAACGGGTGTCTGTCATGTTCATAAGACTGTCGTGGAGATATTGATTGATGTGCACAGGTTGGCGAGTGATCAACCAAAATTTATTATTATACGGCCTCAACAGGATCTTCTGCTCCTGCGGGACCTACTCCTTGATTTTCTTCCTGCCCCACTATGACTGTTCTTCGAAACCCGCAACAGGTCCACATCAGCCAGCTCTACATTATCAAAATTGAGATGTAGTATGAGCATGGATTCTCGCAGAGATTTTCTTGGCGCCCGCCGATGAGCTGTTTGGAGCATCAAAAGTCGTTCAAGCGACATCTAGCGCGACCCTGGCATGTATAGGGCATCGCGCCGGCACCTGCCGATGCTAGCGCTGTCCGGGACAACTACGGTGTGTCTGTGTTGTGAGACAGAGGTACTCCTACCATCCGCTATCCGCTATTCGAAGACGCATCAACGCGATGCACACTCCCCCGTGTCCGAGGAACCCAGCTCCTACAGCGCAGCAAGAGCTGTCAATCATGCCTTCGTGCGCATATATATATATATATATATATCTCTCCATTGAGCCACCAGCAAAGGCCGCGGACAACACCACGACTACACCCACGAGTACGAACGCAAGTCAACGCGTAGCACACCAACGCGCAGCGATTATGTCCAGACGCAGAGGAAGAGATGAACAGTGCACGGGCTCTTGGTAGCAGGTGGAAATCTGGTATAAGCAGGTCGTGGCGTGGCACGGGCACACCAGAAGGAACGATGTCATTACCGCCTTTTGCATTGTTGCAAGAAATACGTGAGCTTCGGCAGCCTTGCTTGAGCCCGACGTAAAGACACTTGACAACAATAGAAAAGCACGTTGGATCGAGCAGCCCTGTTCCAACCCAGCAGTCACGCTGGGGGATAATCAGCTGGAACACCTTTGCGCGCATTGGATACTGGTACCGTTTGGCATCTGCGGACGACTGCAATTCTCCGACCGACAATGCTGGCGCCCTTCAGCCTTTGTCTTCCACGCCGTTATGGGCCGCCAGAGTGTCTTGCGGTATCGTGAGAGCCGTTGCATGTCTGCAAGATGCGGCGATCATCAACCGGACACGTGGCCGTCCTACCTCCAGCTCGTGATAGCAATGATCAAAGCACAGCTGCGAGATCTGCTGATCGATCGTTGGCAGCGATCACGATAGTTGCAAGCACAAATCTGACAGCAGTTTATTCCCACCAAATTAGCCGCGCGAAACGAGCAAGTTGGTGCACATGGTTTGAGAAGTGAGAAGAAGTCTCCTTTGTTAGATCTGGGAAATACTCACTCTCCGACATCATAGCTTTGTTCCAAGCCGAGACTCGTGACATCACGGCTGTACTGCTTGGTTATGTTTCAACGTTGCCAACGGCGAAATGTCTGGGCAAAACCGTTGAAACGGCCGTCGACTGAAATCCGCCCCACCCTCGAGCGCAGGCCAGCCTCTTAGGTCTAGGGGTCAGATAGCCTTCTCATAGACGTTTACGGCGCACGTGTACACGTCTTTCGATCCCGAAGGATGAGCCGAGCGATGAAGAAAGAGCATGAGTGGGTCAACAGCACGTGGTTATGATCCTCGGTGGGGAAAAATCCTTATGATGTGGTTGGCGTCCAGTGCACTGCCCAGCAATGAAGGCCGGACCTCATCGGGCCCGCATTTTGCTGACTTTGTTGATCTGGACAATGTTGTTGTCAGACACCAATGGCGTCAACACGATCTTCAGCTCAGCATACGCATGTGGAGCTGAGCAAGATGGAAGGATCTTTGTCTTGCACGCTTCTGGTCAGAAGTCCGAGCTACCAATAAGTATCATACTGACTTGCATGGCAGATCTTACTGCCAGATATGGTTGTGGCTAGTATGCAGTAACAACACCACACATCTATAGGGATCGTTCTGCATTGCTACAGTCTCACTTTGCTACGACAATCATTGGTACATGTGGGAATCACAAGCAAGAGGCAGCGGTGCACCGTGCCGCTCAACAATTTCTGCTACCTCCTGCGTCCTCATATGTGTTCTGGCTGCGCCGGACATGGCAAGTGGACCGAACTACTTTTGTGCAGCATGTGCTGTAGTGTTCAGGGCACTGAGCTTTGTACCTTTGTGGGGAGGAACCACAGGACCTATGCTTTACACTGCTTCATTCCGTCATGCGCAGGAGCCTGCAGCCGTCAATGCGTCCAACCCCAGGCATTGTATAGCATCTCCACACGTTGCCACAAAGGACATGGATCGGAAGCCACAGCATCAGCAATGTTTCGCATTCTTTGGTACGTGTATGCAAACATCGTGTTTCAAAGACACCATTTCGCGGGCCTTGACGTGTCAATGATCTGGTGTGTCTGGACATGCTCGGGACATAGCGTCGAGTCCACGCGAGGGTGTCTTCACGAAGCGCTAAGAATGACAGAACCTGTTGCCATATAAACTCAGCATATACCCATGCATTGATAGAGCATATTCACTAGACTAAAATCACTTTGTGACACCCACAATCGATCATGCACTTCTCTACACTTGCTCTTGCGGCCTTTGCCTTGGTTGCACTTGCCCATCCTGCGGCTGAGGCTGAGGCTGAGGCTGATGTAGCAAACGTGCAAGCCGTGGCTCCAGGTCGCCAACATGAAGCACGAGATGCGTCGATACAGAAGCGCGGCATAGGATATCCACCTGCGTCGACGCCTTCAAACACCAGCGCGGTTACACTCTACGCCCAAGCTGCCTTGGCTCACCACAACAAAAACCGCGGCTACCATACCTTCAATGGCCGAGCAACCAAGTTGATGACCTGGAACGCCACCACAGCAGCTACAGCCAAGAAGATCGCAGACACCTGCAATTTCCAACACCAAATGAACGTCGACGGCGGTGGTTACGGTCAGAACCTGGCTGCAGGCTACAAAGCTAGCAAGTAAGTCGACCTTGTTCCTTCTTTTTCCCCTTCACTCAAATCACTAACACATCTTTTCCCGTCTCCAGCATAACCGGCACAATCACCGGCCTCTGGTATAACAACGAAATGCCCTTCTTCGCCGGCCAATATGGCAAAGCCAACCCGGATTTTACCAATTTCGGCTCTTGGGGCCACTTCTCCCAAGTCGTCTGGGACAGCTCTACCTCCCTAGGTTGCTGGACAACCGACTGCTCCACCCGAACAACCAGCCCTCAGTTGCAGAACGTCGGCAGCGGAGTGCCACCGTATCTTACTGTATGCAACTACTACCCAGCCGGCAACTTTGGCGGGCAGTATGCAAACAATATTGGTACTGTGAAGAGTGGCGGTGTGCCACCTGCGGGGACATTACCTTGGAATTGGGGTTTGTGATGATGAGGAGGAGGATCATGATGGTGGTGGTGGTGGTGTGGGAGAAAGAAAAAAATCTAACGATCTTTCTTCTGATTCGTGTTGATATTTTTGAAATTGGGATCGAGTTCTACGATCTGCTTTTTATCCAGGCTTGCACTTTCTGCTCGATGTCCGGCCGATAGAGCCAACTCATGTCGTCGCCTTGGCCTTCTTTGACTTTACCTTCTGCTAGGAGTTTGTTCCTCTCTGCTTCGGGTAGGCGGGAGACGTTGGAGGTGTTCTCGGTCCAGTCGAAAACAGCATCGATCCTTGCTTGTCGTTCTTCTTGCCAGAATGTTAACGCACTGATCAACGTGGCCCTATCGGCTGAGCTTTTGTGTGCGGCAGTGCCGTTTGCTGTTGGATTCTTGTCTAGTGCGCTGAACATCAAGGTCAAGAAGTAGACGTCCTCTAGCGCTTGGTTCACACCTTGTCCAGACGATGGCGGTAGTG
The DNA here is from genome assembly GCA_000504385.2 of Exutisphaerella laricina CBS 326.52. Lineage (NCBI taxonomy): Eukaryota > Fungi > Ascomycota > Dothideomycetes > Mycosphaerellales > Mycosphaerellaceae > Exutisphaerella > Exutisphaerella laricina. The sequence continues at coordinate 205,499 of KZ106787.1, read as the reverse complement.
CATGCGCACCATCTCCGAGAAGAATCACTCGACCGGCTTCGCTATACCACCTTTCGAGTCGCGGCATTTTCATAAACGGCCACATGAACAGGGTATGTTTTCTTTGGCAGACGGCATCGATTATCTTTTTGCAAGTCGGTCCATAGTCGTCATAGTTCTCCCTGTAGAACTGAAGCAAGTAATCTGCATCGCCTTGTATGGTTGCCAGCTGTTCCCTCGAGTGCGGTGGCGTGCGCTTCTGCATGCCTACCATGATATTGTCTGCTTTGGCGTCTTCGGCAATCCAGAAGATGGCTCCAGGCTTGCTCTGTATGGTGGCGTTCCTTTCGTACTCTAGACATGGCCAGTCGACATCTTCCCATTGAATGTGTGCGAGCACACCGGTGAGACCAGTATACTCGGGCTCAATACCAGGCGCAATATACTTCCGTATCAAGCTGTTGATGCCATCAGACCCTATGAGAAGAGATGCCGTGTGCGTCTCCTGGTTGATCCGAAAGGTGACACGGTCGGCAGTCTCCGAGAATATTCCGCCATACTTCGAGCCATAGTGAACCTCGATGCCTCGCTCCTTGAGCACCGCTTTCATCTCGTCCAACAGCGTGCTCCGCCATATTCTGTGGTTCTTGTAGCCCCACTTCTCCTCGCCACCAACCTCAACTTTCTTCGTGGTCTCGTCATTGTCGTTCTTGAACACACGATGGGTTGGCACATAACAATGGTCTCTGATGCGCTCAAACAATCCCAGCCGATCCAGAATCCGAAGTCCGTTCGGCGGGATGATGACACCGGAAGGTATCACTTCGTGTGCTTCTGGTCGCGACTCATATAGCCTCACCGGTATGTTCTCGGCCGATAGTGCGACTGCTAGGGCACATCCGCCCAAGCCAGCTCCAATGATTGCCACATCTGACAAGCAGTCTATCATGACGTTCCTAACAGGTCTCGATTGTGAAAGTAAAGCTCGTAGGGTTGGAAGTGGTGAGCCCTACACATGAGCGGGAAGTGGGAAGGGGACGACGGTATACTTCACCTGCATGTGCCAGGTACAAAGTACAACGTTATGCTTCCTTTCAGCAGGGCAGAGTTCATCCCCACAAGGGAAGCTGACGTCAATTGCAGCGGCCGAGTGGATGTTGTATGTTGTATGTGGCAGTCGAGGAATCTCATCATACATATTCGCACGGCAGCACACGGCGGAACTGTACTACTCGCGTGGTACCTTGTGCAACAGCTTCACTTGTTAGTCCTCTATCACATGCTCTCTGCCTACATGTAGCCCGGCTAGTCAATGCGCGGGATGAGATGACAGAATTATAGCGGGCGTGGGGGTACAAGAGATACGCATCCCGTCTACAACTGCACTTAGCGATCATCGTCGACTACACCTGTACTTAGCGGACGAACTTCAGCATCGTTTTGGCACGAAAGCGGCCCAACGAAATTTGCATCATGTAGACGTGGATGGCCTAAGTATATGACCTGACCAGAGCATCCGCAGATCCTGTTTCCTCTTCTCTCCTCCAGCACATCTCATCAGCGATACTTCCATTGTCAACTACAGACACAGCGAGCAGGCGCACATACACCGCTAACACCTACACCGTTCACCGTGCACCGTGCACCGTCCACCGTTCCGTAATGGACGCACCGACCATACAGAACAAGTTTCTGTCCAAGGGCAACGAGCTTGGTCTCGTAGCTGTGGGCTTCTCTGGCGGTCAAGTAAGGATTAACACCCCTACCCACCTCTCGAAGCAGTGAGAAGCACGTGCTGACATGCTGCACAGTGCAAGCCCGGCACAGATGCAGCGCCTATGGCTCTGATAGAATCCGGCTTGGTTGGACAGCTCTCCGACGACCTTGGCTACGACGTCAAGTACGATGGCAAGGTCCACGCATATGGCGAGCTCATGCCCGGTATCTCAATCCAAGCCCACTAACTCATGCTATGTACTGACCAGCCAGATCCAGAGTCCGATCCCGACCATCGCAACATGAAAAAGCCTCGCGCCGTCTCTGTTGTCACCAAACAACTCAGCAGCCAAGTCTACGACCATTCCCGCGAAGGACGTTTCGTCCTTACCCTTGGCGGCGACCACTCGATCGCGATCGGAACCATTAGCGGCACCGCAAGAGCCACGAGGGAGAGACTCGGGAGAGATATTGCCGTCATTTGGGTCGACGCACATGCAGACATCAACACACCTGAGACAAGCGACAGCGGCAACATCCACGGCATGCCAGTATCCTTCCTGACTGGTCTCGCGAGCGACGAGGTTGACAAGCCATTTGGGTGGTTGAATGACGACCAGAGGATCAGTACAACCAAGTTGGTTTACATCGGCCTGCGTGACGTGGACAGAGGCGAGAAGAAGATTCTCAAGGACAACAACATCAAGGCGTTCAGCATGCACGACATCGACAGGCACGGGATCGGCAGAGTCATGGATATGGCTCTTGGGTGGATCGGTGCAGACACTCCGATTCACTTGTCGTTCGACGTGGATGCGCTGGATCCTCAATGGGCACCAAGCACGGGTACGCCGGTCAGAGGAGGATTGACGTTGAGAGAGGGCGACTTCATCGCGGAATGCGTGCATGAGACTGGTAACTTGATCGCGCTGGATCTGGTAGAGGTCAACCCGAGTCTCGAGGAGCACGGTGCGCAGGAGACGGTGCGAGCAGGGTGCAGCATTGTGAGGTGTGCTTTGGGCGACACACTGCTGTAGTGTGGCAGGCAGGAGAGTGCTTATGTGCCAGTGCACCACGCACTGGGGGGGGGGAATAAGAGTTCGTGGCACAAAACACTGCAGCCACTGGTGGCGCGCACGATAAGACAAGTACTGATCGTAAGAGATAACTGGGTGATTTGATCCGCATGAGCAGCCCTACTACATTCGAGATCAGCAGTGTTGATGAGCGACCTGAAGGGATTCCAGGCAAACATTCGACGTGCCAGTGCAGGATTCTGTTTAGCAAGCCTGCCGGATTTGAAAGTTACCACTTTTGACAGCACTTTTATTTAGTCAAGCGCACGACCAATGGCGGCGCCTCTTTCCACCAACATCCTCCTCGAAAGTGGATCGCATACCAGCACGCGCCAATTCTCGAATGGACAGACGATGGAGTAGATGATGAGTGGTAGTGCAGCCATATGAGGAGGAGGAGGAGGAGGAGAGGAGATTGGTGCGCAAAGTGAAACAACATTATTGAGATGCGAGGATCTTCGACCGATGGGGACTTGACTCGTTTTGGTGAGGAACCCGAGATGCGATATGGAATGCCAGCCAGCCTTGCGGTCTTGGTAGTATGATTTGGCGAGATGGGCGGTTGGTGTCTGCTAAACGACTTCGAAGACAGGAATTAAGCTGCTAGTAAAGTTGAGCCAGTGGGTCGCGGAGAGGTGTGAGCATCAATACGCTTGCGGCTGTTCGCGCGGCTGGCTAGACATGCGAGACTTGGAACAAACAGCTAATACTAATACAGCTTGGCAATGATGCACGATCGATGCAGCGGTTCATTGGACCACACTGGGACGTATCAAAAGATGCCGTCCGCGGCAGGACCAACCAGAGTATGGCAGAAGATGATGGTATCTGCTTCGAAAAGTACACTGAGCACGCTCGCCAATATTGGAAAGTCTGCTCTCCTCTGCAAGCGCATTCCATTCACACATGCTTTCACTGAATCGCTCGAACGACACCGACGTCGTGCCAGCCTTCTTTGGTACGGAACCTGGGACCCTCATCTGCACCCTTCCACCCTTGGGCACGTACTCGCATCCTCGGTGCATTTGCTTCGCGTCGGCAAAGCGCGGTCGACCGTACAGGCCGTACTGATACTTGAACCATCGGCGCGGGTTTTCATCAATGGTTTCCTCCTTGGCCCCTTACATCAACAAAAGCCCGGTGTGGTGACTCGGTATTCCCGAGCAAGCATATGAACAATGGCTCGCCACATTCTCCGCCCCGTCGCGACCCTATGCGATTAAAAACAGCAAAGTGCTCCGCGAAATACTAGATCTAACTCATTGCAATTGTCGTCGCGATCGACTTGGCCAGTGATCGCCTTTTTGTGCGGACCACACACACGTCCGTAAAGCTGTCTTCTACGCCTTCCGAGCCAATTGTACGTACAACAGCTAAGGCTCGCCTCGTTTAGCCATGAAGCTAGAGAACCTCGCAGGTATGGGCCTAGCGCGATTCTCATCGCCAACAGCGTCCTGACCAGGTCGATCATAGAACCAGAACTCAGGATCATCAGATGCAGCAGACGTACTACGCTCAGGTGTACTGTGATGACGAGTGTTATTGCCAGTCTGAACCGCTTCTTCGGACCTTTTCGATGTCTCGGCAGACAGCGGGCTTAAGGCAGATGTGCTGCGGCCCTTCTTCGTGTATCTCAGCCAGAGGTCGGCATCGCGAGTACCCGCAGGCTGGTATTCATGGCTCGGGTGGTTATAGAAGCCGAAGTCGAAGTCGATTTGATCTTTCGGGAGGGCTCGCTCTCCCTCGTGGTCATAGAGCTGGGAGTCCGGGGTCGAGCTTCCCCTAGAATTGACGACAGGGCTCGCATGAGACTTATCGCCAGCATCAAGCTCGAAAGTTGGTGATGCGAGACAGCTCCTGTACATCGCGCCTAGTTCCGTATCATGCGGCGTGCCGAAGTTGCGAGATGTTGATATAGATCTTCGGCTTCGATTCCTTGGCCCTCGGGAACATCTGTATGAAGCCAGCTTCCTGAAGAGGCCAGCAGTCGCGGGAATGCAGCAGCAGATGATAGTGCAATAGACTTCGATGAGGCTCCACAGGCCCACAAATGAGAAGTTGTAGGTGACGTTCGATGCGTTCGCTGTCCTGTAAATGTAGACTATGCGAACAATACTACATACTGTGACCACGAACCCCAGCAGGAACGTCACCAGTACTCCGATCTTCTCACCCAACGGTATTTGTAGCCTCAGTATATTCTGTACGGGCAAAAGCAATACCACAATGTGCAGCACTATGTTGATGGCAGCCAAGGCATATCCCGATGCAGTGTGGTCCACGCAGACTGCCTTCCGGCCAAGTTGCAGTTTCCAGCCGGCTTCGATTGGACGACACCCGAAGATGACCAATAGCGTAAATGCCGTCATGGTTGCGGTGAGGATGGCGGCCAGAACCCAGCATGCTGTACGGAATTTTGTGCTAGCTAGACTCCCACGGGTCCAGACACGGAGATAAAGAAGTACGAGAGATAATTGAGTGAGAAACGTAACCACAATGTACAGAGGTTCCCCTATGTACAGCCACTGGCGAAGCTTTAGTATGTCGCTCGTGCGGTAACACACAATATGCTTACAACGAAGAATCCAACCAGCTCGTTTGCTGAAATGTAGTATATGTCTTGCCCAGATCCGTAGTGCGCAGCAAAATGAGCAGTGATCGTCATGCCCAGTGCTACTGGATATGCCAACAAGATCGTCCAGTCGTCCGGCCCATAACCGGCGCCATTCAATCGGGGCCAGCGCGAGGCGAATCTTGCCAGCATGAAGATCGTGGCAATGACGAACAAGATGTAAGCAACAGTCTCGGTGGGCGGCGCATCGTAATGCCTAGGATATCCGCAGAACTCAGCCTGCAGGCGGATACCTTTGAGCTGATCCTCGACGTCGGTGCAGGCTTCCATGACGCATGTGGAGAGCGCATCTTTGAGCGAACCTCCGGTATTGCAATAGCAGTCGTCTCCTCGTGCGCAATCGAACTTCGGTAGCACGATCGTCGCACAGTCCTGCAGACATTTCGGCAGCTCCACTATCAAAGATCCATTGAAGCCTGAGGTATCATCGCGAGATTCCAAAAATGCGCTGGTTAGCATCATCGCCGGGAGCGTGTTCCAATAGCGAGCACTGTGCTGATCACCTCGTTGTGTGCTCGCATACTGCAGAGAAGAAACGGAAATGAGCGGGAAGCAAGAAGCAACACACACACTCTCTGCGCAGCGCTATATTGCACCACGACAAGACTTAAGACGATAGCTTGTCGTGAGTCGTCGTCGGCTCGGGCGAAATGCTATCGTGTTCTGAGATTTGTGTGTACCAGGTTCCAGCGGTCGCTGAATCGTGACCGCGCCTTGGCTTTCGACTGACTCGAATGATGCCAGCATCGTAACTACATACCACATGGATCTGATCATGTATAAAAGTGTGGGACCTGGCATTGTGCAAGATTGCGCTCTCTCATGTACAATGCGCTCCATACACGTCTTTCGCTGCTGCAAGGTGTCGTGGCTCTGGGCATCGTGTAATGCGGTACGAAGTGGGCGTGGTTGAGCCGCGGTAGGAAAATGCCTGTCTGTGATATTGCAGTCCGCGTCTGCTATAGGTGATGGTGCCTCAAATAGCTTTGCCTCGGCGCAAAAATCCTCCTTTTGATCGCGCGGAGGATATGTTTACAGGAGACCGTTGCTATACCAACATTCAATTAAAACAGCTGAACCATGCGCGTCCAGTCGTCGTGTTCGCCATCCATGCGTCGCTGTCCAATACTGCGGCAAGTGTTGCGCTTCCACCTGCCGATGTTTTGGAGCTTTTCTATCGAGCTTGACAACCTGGTTGGAGCTGTAAATGCCATGAACGCTGCAGCGATTGGTGAGGCAGTCGTTCGTGCTGTTGTAGTTTCATACAGCATTGAAGATTGCATCATGACGCCGAGCGAGAGACAGCACAAGGACGTGCGTAGCTTGAGGATCTCTCGCATCATCCTTCGTCCAGAACGTCTTCGCGCTTAACGCCAGCTTTGCGTCTCAGCGCTACGAAGTAAGCCTCTTTGCTCTCTTTCCTAGTAGCGTCTGGCTTGATGCGATGAACCTTCTCGAAAAGCTTCTTGAGACGCAACTCGAGTGCATGGTCCTCGCCACCGGTGTAGAACTTCGACAAAAAGTGGCCACCCGTAGCTAAGGTATCGTACGCAAATGTGAGCGCGGCCATGCACAGATCCTACACCAGCCGTTAGTACATGTCCTCCTTGGAAATTACGCGCGTTACATACCATACTACCACCATGATCACGAGCTGCGATCCCTGAGGTATTTAGCATCCTGAGATATGGGTTAACTTTGCTCTTGATCCACGTCGATTCGACCAAAGGCCAGGGTTCTGACATGTCGCTCAGCACAACATTGACAACTCGACCTTCAGCGAGATCAAGCTGTTGTGGCATCATCGTTTCCTTCTCTACACCGCTGTTCCTGTACTCTGGCTCGAGACTCATCCTTTCAAGCTCGACAATGCCTTTGCTCTCGTTCTCCAGATCTGCCTGCGTGATATCATCACGACTCACGATGCTTCTCTGTCTCAAACGGCCTTTGCTGGTATCGCTGACGAACTTCCTGACCTCCTCTCGGATCTCTGCACTTAAGAAGTTGCCTTGAAGGGCGTTCACGCCACGCGGTGGCTGCGCCGGAATGACATCGATGCCTACTACTCTTCCGCCAGGACCGACTCTATTGATGGCGACTTGGCTCCAGCTGCCAGGCGCGAAGCCGAGATCGACTACGGTATCTCCCTTCTTGAAGATGTGGTGTTTCTCGCTGATTTCAAGTAACTTGAATGCTGCCCTCGATTTCAACCCTGCCACTTTGGCCTCTTTTGCGTACGAATCCCTGCCTTGTCGACTTTTCCATCTGGTCGAAGACGAGGACGAAGCCAGTCGTTGTGGAGTTCGTGCTCCAGATACTGGCCCATGGCTCCGGAGGGTAAACTTCGCAGGCGCATGGGCCCGACATGCTGTAAGAATCTCACATCGTGTGCTGTGGATCGCAGCGGGCAGCCTGACGACTACTCGCGCAAGCATTGACATGCACAATCGTGAGGAAGTGAAGTGATGGTTCAATGGGAAGGACAGCAGTGCGATTGCATCGAGATCGCATCTCGTGCCAAGCCAAGGTCCATGCTTCCCCCAACAGGAACACGGCGAATCAGACGATGATGGAATCAGGACACTCTAACCACACGCGAACACGTTGTCTTAGCTTTCGCCTCGCTATTGTCAACGTACCGAGGCATCCTTTGCACGAAGACACACAAGAACAAGTGCTGATCCGCGAGCAAGACTTCGCTCGTTGGTAAGAATTCCCAAAGCTGCCACATTCTGATTCTCAAGGCCATTTAACGCCGACTGTCTGTGTCTACACAGTTACTAATACAGCAGTGCCTGAGCAACACGGTCTCTTTCCTGTACGCACTCGGCGTATACGTAGCATGATCAACCAGCGCTGAAACGCGAACAACCATTCCTCTCCAAAACATTGGGGTATCTCGATCCAAATGTCCAACGGAGATAGATGCAACAACAGACCCAAATCTGGAATATATGCAGTGGTGGAATCGAACGCCTGCCTCTTCTATGCAAAAGAAGCTGCCGGATCACAAGTCTATCCCTTACGAGGCCGTCGCTAATATGGAGCTCATAACACTTTCATGTATGTCAGCTGAATCCTGGTCGCGGAGCTTCAGAATGGAATTCGCGGGGTGCATCACTGGGAGTCCGTCCGGACGGCTCCTCTTTGAGTCTGGAAGGTGGTTGGGCCGAGTGTTCGCTGCTGTTCGTGTCTCCCGAATTGGGATGCGAACTGTCTGCCGCCGGCAGAGGATCGTCACGACGACTCTCCGGTCTACTGTCGGCCGCTGACGCGTTGCTTCGGGAGCGAACGTGACCACCTTTCCGACCCGACGTGGAGCTTGTGGTGGAGAACGAAGGCGAGGTATATTGCGGTCCAGCCGAGGGCGGCGGGTTTGCTTGGTGTCCATCTTGAGCTTTGCGCTTTCTAGGCGACTCACGATAGTCGTTATCTTTGTGTTGAGAGCCAGGATGTGCTGAGTGCGGCTCGCCTTTGCTCGCCGGTGTCTGCGGTGGACCACTCTTCGTTTCGCTTGGTGGTACCCAGTGGTGAAAGTATATGGAAGGCGAAGATGCTGGCTGGTCTTGTTGAATGCTTTGAGCTTGCTGCAGGGGATGCGCACTTCCGGCCCCTGGTTGTGGTGGTTGGTGAACATACATCTCGTTGGTGGTGAGTCGTGGCAATTGAGTATGCGTCGCGGATCGGGGAGCCGACGTAGGTGCAAGCCTTCCTGGAGCAGGTTGGTAGGCCGAGAATGTCGTCTGAGTGGGGCCTTGAGCAGGCTGTTGCTGCTCCGCTACTTGACTTGGCAAGACTTGCTGCTGTGTCGGCTGTACAAACGTGCTCCCTGAAGGACCGATCAGGCGGCCTTGATCCCTTCGCATGTCCGGTGAAGTTTGTTGAATCTGCTGATGAGCTAATTGAAGTTGAGAAGCGTACTGGTTCAACCAGTCGAGGCTAACATTTGCCAGATTCGCGCCTCCAATGCCTGCATAGATCATGGGCACCATCTGTGGCGGCACGCCGCCCTGTAGCGACTCGCGCAACATGGACTGCTCGATCTTACGCTGCTCTAACCGAAGAGTCTCTTGACGCGTCTTCTCTTCTTCCTGCTTTCGCTTGTCCTCCTCGGCTTTAGCCGCAAGCCAGTTGCGCATAGATTCTTCTTGACCTCTCCACTCGTGAGGAGGTTGTGGCATGTGGCCAAGGGGCTGCGTCAGAGATCCGGTCAATGATGGCGGCGGGCCCTCCCTCCTGGGATCCGGCAGAGTCATGGCAGAGGGAGGAGGCAATCCCCGATGTGGATGCGGAGTTGACATCCTGTCGTCCAGGGCAGAGCTGACCGGCAGCGAGCTCTCCGGAGAATAAGAATCAAGCCGTAGTTTGGGGGGGAAGCGCGACGTAGCAAGTGATATCCTTGGGTTGAATTCATGGGTGAATCTGTCGCCGATCTCAGTCTTGATCGGGTGGGAAAGGGTAAGGGTTGACATTGGACTTGAGGTTGAGCATGTGCTCCCTTGTGAACACAGGATGATGCTCTTTCGTGTGAGGGGCAGGCAGGCAGGCAGGCAGGCAGGCAGGCGGGCGGGCAGGCAGGCAGAGTGGAGGGAACATACTGTAGTCACATACTTTTAAACAAAATATTACAGCACGTGTGACGATCTCTAACAGGCGATTTTAGACGCGTGGATCGCTGCTTGCAGTGCAGTGCTGTGCTGTGCTGTGCTGTGCTGTGCTGTGCTGTGCTGTGCTGTGCTGTGCTGTGCTGTGCTGGGCGAAATGTCCTCGCAGGCAATAATTAAGCTCTGGAGGAGCCCTGCCAAAACGTTCTGATCTGGCCGTTATGCAACGGTGATTCGCCTGACCGCTAAGCGTGGAAACGGCCGCAGAATTGCAGGCTAGCTGCAGACAGCAGTTGCGGAGATTCGACCGAATAATGGAAGGCGGACGGCGATCCAGTCACGTTGCAGGGACTTGGACGCGCAACAGCAGGCGCGATGCGCGAGACAGCCCAGACCGGCCCCGGGCGTGCGCGAGCTGAAGATGGTTGTGGCGGGTGCTGGCCGACGTCTCCGGCTAAGTTAATGATAGCACGAATGAGGAAGCACAAAGGAGGGCGTGAAGAAGATAATAATGCACGACGTCGCAATCATAAACATGCAGGAAATGACCGCCTCTGTCGGGAGCGGCGACCAAAACTTTCGACGGCGGCCACTTTGACATAGTGGCCGCTGTCACGCTCAGCACAAGGCGGGTCCCATGCATGCTGTCGATCACGGTGGAAGTCCGTGGTGGACGGCTGCCGCTGGCTGTGAGATGCCAAATGTCCTGCTCTGCAATACGTAGTGCTACTGTCGAAGCGGAGCAGCATGCGGCACCCGACTTTTCATCGGGGCAAGGTGCAGTTTGTGGAGCACCAGAACCAACTTAATACGCATCGAGCGCGTACACAAAACGCAACAGGACGGAGACAAGCTTCGCAGCAAATGTCGCTTGTGGGTTCGTGAAGCACTGCTGAAACAGGCCGAGACAGATGCAAACTAACTAGAGGAACTACGCCGAACATGCGACGCCTGCGGCTTCTAAAGCGCACAACGAAGTCCATCACTGCCATACAGTCCGAGGACGGCATAGGTCAGCCTCACATCGGAAAGATACATCTGGTACGTCAGCAACGTTGCTGTAGGCGTCAAATGCCTGTGGCGAAAAGCGTGCTTGCCACGAGGCATCTTCGCGAGTTCGAGGATACTTACTGGCTGGCTTCCGCGAGCACCATAACCCACCACCGTTGCAACGCGACCTGCACCCTTTCGACAACACCACAGGCGGGGTCCTTTACCACGCCTCTCTTCATTTGCCGCTTCAGTCAAGATGAAACGATTCGTGCTGCGGGGCCATTGCCAAACCAATAAGCACGTACTGCAACCGCCCCTTTCATCATATCTGCTCTGTTAGTGCCGGCTGCCGCTCTAGTACACAGTAGTACCCCTCGCTATGCTGCAGCTCAGTGCAACCTCGTAGAAGCCGGCAGCCACAGCTACACAACAGTAACGCGCATCTGGTTGGCGTGAACCGTTGTGCTCCGTACACCGCTTTCGTGCAAGGCCGCACCTTCTAGCACTGCGATAGCGTGTCATGAGGCGCACACACATATGCCTCAGCGGACGTTATTCTGACAGTCGTTTGCCAAGCTCCAATCAGAACGCTGAAGACCGCATATAATCATCCTGTCGTCTCGCTGACAAGGCGAGAGTCCTCAAAAACGCAAGATCAGAGTCGCATGGGCGCCTTGGGCGATCTGGTTGAGAGTAATTAACGGGTTGTTGTGGTGGTGTAGTCCGCATTTGTTCGAAGCTTAAGTGTTTGGGCACGTGTGATGCTCGTGGTGATGTGCGCGTCCGAAAGTGAAGATCATGCTTGCATGCAGTCAAAGATCGTTCTTGGGAGTCCTCCGGTCCATTTTACCTGTGTTCGAGGCGAGAACGATGACGAATGCTCGGTTTTAAGCTTGCGAAAAGCTCTTTCCTAACCGCACTAGGGATGAAGTACGTACTTTGCACTCTGCCACAGAAATCGCACTGCTACTACCGATCCGGAAAGCGATTGACGGTGTGGCTGGTGCGCGCGGCTGAAGTAGTTGTTCGACTTGCTTCAGCTTGTGAGACGCGCCAAAATCGTGTGGGAGAAGATCCACCCACATTGCACAGAAGTGTAAGGAGCTAGCACGTTTTGCACATTCAAAGCGTAACGAACACTGCCAATTCATCGATGGCGCTCTGCAGGATTTGTGGTCTTGCGATGCTTCACAGAACATGAAACAGGAAGGCGGCTAGCATTGAGCTTGGGGACTGATGCTAGAAAGAGCGCCGAACGAATTTGTTGTTAAGATCACAAGATTACTGTAACAGAAGTCCAGAAGCAGCAGACTTAGTCCGATGCCTTCCTCAAGGCGATCCTGATTCATCTTCTTTGACCTTACGCATTCGACTACGTACTGCTCAACACGACCGGTACATTGACCAACGCGCGAATGATCCAGCTAGCGTACTTACGTGTAATACTTCGTCACGGTCATGCAGACTATCGCCATCGGCATTCCATTATTCCAGAGGATCATCGCGTGACTGTCATACACCAGCACATCTGATCACTCTTATGCTGCCAACACCTAGAACTACCTCTTCGAAGCACACTAACACAATCTCGAGATCAGCATGCTGCACAAGCTTGCAGCTGTATGCCGACCCGGGCTGCATTCGTATCCACGAACATGCGCAACTGAGGTAGTTGTTCGACTTGCCACGTAACTCATCCATGCACATTCAGGAGACATAGCCTGTTGCGGCAGCCGAATGTAGGTCGATCCCGGCAGTTGCCGATCTATCCTTCCTTTTCGATAACCACGCAAGGCCTCGTGCGTAAGCTTGAAGCTGAGCCCCCCCAACATCATAATCAAATCAGCGGCACAGCTTGGTGATCAGCTGGAAAGAGCGCTATTCTGGGACACCAGAAACCTCATCACGCTTGTTGCCATGCATTTTGCTATGCCACCTACTCATCGATGCCGTTGTCGCGGCCAAGATCTGAGGAAACATGACGGGCATCCCTACACACCACGTTGGCTGCTGATCATTCCTCTGACCAATATCCGTGCAACAGTACTTGGTACGAACCTTGGCAGCGCCGCCCGAACGAAACGTCACCTTCTGACGAAACTGGAGACAAGTCAAGGAGACCTTCCGCAGTCGTGCAATCATACCAACTATACGACGACCAACGGAGACCGTACGAGTTATCTCCTCCCACTGAGACCAACCATCAGGCGATAGCACAGAGGACATTACCGTATTGATGATGACCAATGTTCGAGACCTGGGAACAACCTGGGAAAGACGACGTAGCTACATGCAGCAGAGCTCTAATTCCACCACTCAGCTCGCACACTTGGCCCTTTCGGGTCCGCGGTGCGTAGTCCTTCACGCCAATCAGCACCTTGTCAAGGACGATAAGGAGATCACAAAGCAATCTAGTAGAACCGTACAACTGCGCCTCACCGATTTGCTGTACTAGAAGGAAATCAGCTGCGCCATGCCCGTTATACTGATCTAAAGAAATCATTCACTTCAGCCTCAGGCATCTAGGGTTGTATCAAGCAACAAGATAGACAACCCGCGCTGCGACCACGACATCAGTCTTGGAGTACGGTCTACCAGCCCGCCCAAACCATACGTTAATGACTGCTTTCCCTCGTTCTTCGGTCGTACGTAAGTAAGTATATTATCGTGTCACTATATTATACAAATTCCACAATAGCATCGAGATCAGGGTTTCTATATACAAACACACACACATACACATACACATACACATACAGACACACAGACAGACAGACAGACAGACATGATAGTCTACAGCACCGTGACCTAACATCCTGCCCTCGTAAAAAAAAAATTGCGCCGCGCTACTAGGAGCACTAAGCACTTCCAACACAGGACAAGATACACAATCGGGGCCTAACCCTCCTCCTCCTCTCCTCCCACCCTATGCCCAATAATGATAATGCAGCAGCACTTATTAGGCGTACGTGTACCTCTGTTACCAGACTAGACATTTCATGATACAGTTGGAAACGACCCATGTCCTGATAGAACTTTAACTCGTCGCTTCGTTACGTTACAATGCTACACAATCTGGAGATGACTGCACGAACGGGACCGCCGGCCGTATCGAAGAGTTGTTGAACACGTACCTGCCTGAACCAAGAGCACGATCACTCTAATCAACAGTCTGGCTGAAGCTGGGAACCCCACCTCTCTATCTCTCTCTCTCTCGCTCGCGTCATTCATGTCCTGGTGACATTTTGTACATTACATTACTCTACCGATCCTATTTGCCTTATATCCCAGTAGGAGGAGGTCTATTCAGTATTCAGGGTATCTCAAACCAGACCAAAAAAAAACAGGAACCCCAGAAATTAAAAAAAAAAAGTCTCGACCAGTAGTCCCTCACAGCCCGACCATAATAACACCACGAGCAAATGCTTCCAGAATCCTTCTTTCAGACCACCCTAACCCCATCCTTCCTCTTCTTCTTCATTTTATACTCCGCCTTTGCAACACTCATGAGCAAGTCTTCGTCCTTGATGGGTACGAATGATGTGAGGACCTTCATCGCATTCTCGAAATCGCTGTCCAGGACGATCTCTCTCGTGGCGTCGATTAGAGCCGCGCTGGTGGCGTGTAAGATATCGAAGTCGGCGCCTCCAAATGCACCACCTACCCCGCTCACCTCATCTCCCAGCAACATGAACACATCCCAAACCCTCAACTGCGACGGGAATGGAATGCTCATATTGAACAGCGTAAGGTACCACCTCGTCCCATACGAAGTGGGCGGTATACCCAATTCCTCCAACTTGGCCGCAACATCCCCGTTCCCCAACCACAGCTTCTCAAAGTCATCCAAGCACGTGAACAATCCCGCGAATCCGTCCTGGAAAAGCTGCTCCAACCCCCTCAACTGCCACAGCCTCACCATCATCACAAACGCCTTTTCCTCGTCAAAATAGCACAACAGCGTAGCAGCCAGACTCGCCATCCCCTGTACATACCCTGTATCAGGAAAGTACAAACTCACGGCATGCAGCACCCGAAACAGCAACCTCTGCCCGCCACGATATCGCCTCCGGAACATGACGTGCATATTGACAGTCCTCGGAACGTCCACATCAATCTGGACATCGTCAGGAGAAGGCATTTCCTGCAGTTTGTGGAACTGTCCCATGAGCATTTCGTCCGTGGTGGTGCTGCCCCGTTTCTTCGCGCTAGAGGAGAGGAAGGAATGCCACGCAGTAGCACGCCATCGATCTGGAATGCCCTTCCATGTGCGTTCGATGAGTTTGGTGTCTGAGGTGTCGAATTCGAAGCGCATACCGCCTCCTTTGGGATCACCTTTGTGTCGTACTGGCCGAGCCATTTTTTGCCACTTTTCTTCTCTGGCCCACTCGCGCTGCTTAAGCGATGAGGCTGTCCTGCCAGCGTCATCGTCTTCGTCGATGTCCGCGAGGCTGGGTGGGACGGTGAGCATGTCGGAGGCTGCGGCGAGGACTCGGCTGCTGCGGGAGCGGAAAGGGTTCGCTGTCCGTCTGGAGGAGGTGGAGTGCGCACTATGCACTGAACCGGGACCTCTCCGTACGGAGTGAGTGTCTGCTATGTTGACGCCTGGGAGAGAGCGCGAAGAGCGTTTACTAGACATTCCTCGGGCTAATCTTCTGTCACGTCCTGACTCTAATCGGAGTGACGTTGCGATTCGCTGCATGCCGGGTCGTTCTACCGAAGAGTTGGTGGAGAAGCGTGAGCTTGGTCGGTCGTTGTGTATGAAGCCATACCGATCCACTGAGCGACTATCGAGGTGGTCCCAGTCTTCAATGCCACCAGCGACTTCGTTTGCCTCTTTCGAGTAACAGCTAGCTCGTTTGTGAGAGTTGTCTTGTCCTGGCAGAACGTATGGTTTCCCAGCTGCACGCGTTCGCGGGACGTGTATACTGCCATTGGTTGTCGCTGGAGACACACTGACATCTCGATCCATTGGTGTACTCGCGGCTGTCACGATATCGTCCTTCGTTGCCACCCATTGTGCTGCTCGCTCATCGCCGTGCTCGTACATGCTCCGAACCTTCAGCGAAAAAGTCATCTCCTCTGCTGACAGCACTCTCCCACCGAGGCTTGCAGCTTGGAGCATTTGCATACTAGGTTTCCTACGGCCTGCCACGAGACCCTGCTTGGGCTTATCGCCGTTGACGACGTGCTCTGTAGGCGCTGTGGGAGGATCGTGCGCGTTTTCCTCCTGCGTCTTGGTATCGCCTTTCGGATATGGCTGCATGCTGGTCGTTGTTGTTGTTGTTGTTGTTGTTGTTGTTGTTGGTATGGGCGTAATTATACCCTCGGCTCTTGCTTGTTCGACACCTTGCGCAGAGATCAAGTCCTGCATCTTCTTGCCTCCAAACATGAGACTCCCTCTGGTAGAGAATGTAAGCTTGTCGGAGGCCAGGTCGTCCAGGTTGATGGCATCTTGGCCGACGAGGGGAGAAATGTTGGCACTCGGCAGACCCTTGAAGGAGTTGATCCTGGGCACGCACGGTGGTGAGGCTGGTCTAGCCTGTCGCGGTAGCCTCATCGTCTTGTTCCTGCCTGCAGAAGACGATCGACAGAGCTCAATTGCCCCAGACGGCTCTTCATCATGCAGCACTATCGTCGGCAGTGTCGGCTCTCGCGCGGTGCCTCTCGAGGTGACGGTGACGGGGAGAGGAACGGGGACGGCGACGGGGATGCCGCTGTCGGTGGTGGAGACGGAGGGCGCAATGCCACTGTCGCGCTTGAGCTCGTTGGATCGCAGTGACGCGACATCGACTGGACGGGGTTTGGGCGAGGGTGCCGTGCGAGGACGCGAGAAGGAGAGCTCGTGCCGGGCGGAGTGTTGCGATGCAGCTCTGGGTGGGGTATAATTATTATGATGATTATGATTATAATAATTGCTGCTAGTCTTGCGTGGAGGAAGACCAGTCTGCACTTCATCATAGCGCAATGCCTTCAGCGACGTCGCGGATCCGACACTCCTGAGTCGCGCATCGCCACCAGCGGCCGCGGCCAACATGCTGCTGGTGGATGTGCTGATGAGCGTACGTTATTACTGGATAATTGTGTGTGGGCCAGCTCGTTGCCAACGACATGCCGCCTCCTTCCCAGGGTGACGGTGATTTCGACCAGGTCTTGCAGAGATAATCATTAATAATCATCAACGACGTGCCGTTTGTCTTATATACGCACACACCGCCCACCGGGGGGATTGGGGGTAGGTAATAAGAGTTTTCGAGGTGGTGCTACGTACAAGGAAGGGGGACCTGCGTCGTCTTTCTAGCCTAACGTAACGCTCGTCTATTGCTGAAGCAATTTCACTTGCCAACATAGCACGAGCACTATGTTAGTGCGACGACACTGCATGTGCGGCTGAGATACCCATTGGCCCACATGTGATACATACATAGCACTTATCATTATAACAAGTGTTATACAACACTGCGTGGTGCGCGTTGTCCTCCAGTGGCAAGACGCATTTTCCTGCTCTTGCTTGACCCCCCCCCCCTTGACCGGGGAGCCATCACAAGCGACGGGACCGGCCTCCTAAACCCTCGTTACACTCTCGCCATCGCATGTTCTTGTCTGTTCGCGTCTACGACATGACAACAACAGCACAGACGCGTCATAATCAGCACTTGACTCGGGTTCTGTCTCGACTTCGGCTTCGCTCCTTGGACCATACTTCGGAGTCATCCTCGCCCACGGCGACGCTCCTCCTAGACTGCGAGGACAGAGGACGACTTTTCACGCTTTAGTGCTTGGAGGGTACCTCGCAGCGCCAAGCGCGTCTCTAACCAAAGCAATAGAACTAAAAGCACACCCGAACGCGACCTCTCGACGGGTGATTGGTATTGCTCACATTATTGTCAGGGCATGGCGTTTGCCACTACACGACACACGAAACCATGGACTTGATATCGTTCATTAGAAAAAGGACTGCTCGTTCTGAAGGTTCCCATTCACTGGTACGTAGTTGCAACGCCATCTGCATTGCATGACTCGTCTGGACGACATCTCCCGCCGCACCTTACGGGAGCACGAGAAATGCAACGGCGGTGTGTCTGAAAGCACGTCCGTCAATACCAGAGACCTTTTCCTGGCTCAATACGTAGCATCAACAACGATGACTGAACTATGACACAATGCCTGTAGGCCCTGCAGACGTTAAGCAGGGAAGAATCGCATACGCACGATCATCACGGCGAAGTCATCCAGAGGCGTCCACGTAGCTCAGTTGCACATACAGCATGAGTAGTAGTAGTAGTAGTAGTAGTAGTA
>KZ106787.1:97264-187186 GCA_000504385.2 Exutisphaerella laricina CBS 326.52 | reverse complement strand
AGTAGTAGTAGTAGTAGTAGTAGTAGTAGGAGGCCTTCTGCCAACGCGATCGAGTGCCAATGCTGGAAGTGTCTTGGCAAAACGAATGAACATCAATAATGTCCTAATGATGAAAACCGGCAAGTATAGCAATGAAGTAGGGGGGTATTCCCAGCCAAGAGCCCACCACTTTGCACCAGAGCAGTCGTTCTATAAGTATCTGGAACAAGATTCAGCACACGATGTGTCTACCGATAGTTCTAGTAGTATCGACTATTCCTCTATACGATAATCTGCCAACGTTACGATTATGAATCTAGAGAAGCTCGTTACAATACTACCTACCTACCTACCTACCTAATCAAAATCGGCATACTTACTAACTAAAGACTAACAATGCTAAAAGACATTCCACATAGAAAACAAAGCGTAGCTCTGAGAGGTGCTCCACGTCCAGATAACATTGACGCCTTTTTCCTTTTGTACGAAGAAGAGAGTTTAGTTTGGTCAGCAGCGACTTTTTGACGCAAACGGGAGCAGAGGTCCATGCCACTGGCTACCAAGTCACGCCGTCCCATCCCCTCCTTCGACATCTCCCATATCTCACCCCAGCTCAGTCGACAGTCTTGAGTGCCCAAAGGAGATTAGAACTCCAATCGACGAAAACAATGCTCACAGAAGCGGTGTGAAGATGGTGTGCGCTGCTGGTACACAGCATCAGTAGACCGGTTATACGAAGCAAGGCATTCCGTCGAAACGCTACAACATCATGGCATACTCGCGCCAGACGCAAGGGGAGAGAGCAAGAAGGTGATGGAGTAAATGCTTTCGTTAATCGCGCTCTACTCTAATGTGAGTGAGCTTCTGCATCGCCACTGATGCCGTTCATAGAGCGGTCCTGTCCCATTCCCCTGCAGTGCCGAACAAAACAAACGCTGTCAACACCGAAGACTATGCTCTGCCATACCAATCCATGAGTCCTGTCCCATCCCGAAGACCCACATCCATGAACTCCATCATCCCTCTGTCAATATACTTTCGTTAGGTCGTTGTTCGCTTTTACATGATTTTGATTAAACAGTCATCATCGTCCGCCCCACGCCAGTCCGTCAACCCGTCATCGCGCCGCGAAGCACATGCGAAGGTGTATCGATGCTTCTTGTAAGGGATAATCCAATACCCGTCTAAGCAATCCAAGCAAGGTTCGTCCTCATGAGCGGTGAAACAGCTGCGGAAGAGATGGGGCGCGTACTCCCCGTGTTGTGGGGGATGCTGAGATAATGCTGCATTCTTCCCCCGTTCTTTATATGTCAGTCATCTCGACGTCGTCCTGCTCCTGGCCGCAGGACAGAACATCCATCGCAGGACCCCAGCTGCCTTCGTAAACAGTAGCGCCTGCTCGACGACGCTGCTCGACCCACTGCACGCCGCCCGCAGCCACCAGCTGGTCGATCATCGGACGATCATCTGGATTCGGGTTGATCATCCAGTTGACGATGCGGTCGAGCGATTTCGGGTCCGAAGGGTCGACCATGAAATTAGGCGGCGTGACCAGATCGTGACCACGAGCCGCCTTTGATGCTGCAGGACGCAGGAAGCTCAAGTCGTCGTCACCTTGATGAGACATGCAGAGTGACTCGTTCGACAGACCATTCAGTAACTCGACAGGATCTCCTGACTCGTCACGCACCAGACTACTATCAGAACTCCAGGTTAGGCTTGGCAAGTCACTGAGATCACCAGCTCGCAGGCGCTGCCACGACGCTCCGTTGTCAGGAAGGACGATGTTACCGGCAATCTCAAGCATGATCATACCGAGCGAGAAGATGTCGGCTGGTTTGTCGAAACGTCCAGAGAGCACCTCAGGTCCTATATATTCGCGGTCTCCTTCGCCATCAATGCCAGCGGGTGCTGGCCAAGGACTTGCCAGGCCAAAGTCTCCAATCTTCAAAATGCCCTCCCAGTCGATGAAGACATTCGCAGGCTTCAGATCAAGATGAATGTATCCTGCATCATGTATCGACTTCACGCCTGTTGAGAGCTCCAACAAGATCTTCCAGATGCGGAAGTCGTCGAGTCTACCTTTGAAGCCAGTAGAGGTCAAGAAGTCCTTGAGATTGCCTTCCTCGCAGTACTCGGTCTGGATGTAGAGATGATTCTTAGACTCCCAGCTGTCGACCAGTTCCACGACGTGCTCATTGCCTCTGAGTGCCTGGAGGATCTGCACTTCTCGCATCTTGCGTTGACGATCCCTTACGCCAGTATATGGTTTGCGAGACTTCTTCACGGCCCAGATTGCGCTACCGGGGCTCATTGCTTTCTGCGATGCTACTGCGGCAGATGTGGTGTCCGGCAATGGTTTCGAAACCTTGTACACTTGCGAGAACTCGCCCATGCCAACAGATTTGACCTCGCCGAAGCGAGATGTCATGGATGTGTCAACATCATTTGCGAAGTATCCGGAAGTCGCAAGACTCTGAGACTGGCTTTGGCCTATGCCTATACTGATGCGAAACGATTCACTCCGGGGGCCGGTAGGTGTTGCTGGCGGAAAGCTGGCGCTGTTGAACAATGTAGAACCGCGGTTCTCCGCCGAGATAGAGAGGCTGCTAGGGTCGGGCGGAGTGAATGACTCGTGGGGAGTGTGTGGTGACCGTCTGCCTGCGCTTTGAGGTATGGCCACTGGACTTGGTGCTGGTAGAGAGTCAGACCTGGAGCGCGTGTGTTTCTCGTACGCATCCAACAAGGGGAGAGACCGAACCGATCTCTTAGCAAGCGGAGAGGGCGAAGTTGTCTGTTGCGGTTCATGCACAGAATAACTCCTAAGCAAAGCAGGTGAAGGAGTGCCACAGCTTGTAAAAGTGATGGATGGCATTGGCGAATCATCAATCGCACAATCCGCATCTTTCTCCGCACGAAAACAAGGTGTGCTCGCATCGAAGTACTTACATTGGTCGTCAGGAGTTGGCGAGTGCTCACGGTCGGCCGGCGAAGCAAACGTATCAGGTCCAAGTGACGTTCTCCTTCCGAACAGACTGCTGCGAAGACTATTACTCTTTCCTTTAGACTGTGGCCGGGTGTTTGTCGATGTCGATTTAGTTGGTGTAGGAGGCAGATCGTCGCTGATTACCTGGCTCTCAAGGTTACGGGTAGGCGAATTATTCGCCTCATCACCATCAATGCTGAGGAAACTGCTGCGCCTGGTAAGCTGGCGCTGGTTGACTCTTGATCCAAAAATGTTCACGCCTTTTCCAAAAGTTTCGGGCGAGATTTTTGACACTCTGCCGTTAAAAGGTGTACTCGGGCTGCCAAACTCGTGCACTGGCTTCACCACCTTGCCGAGCGCCGACGGCGCTGGTGTGGCGCCAAAATTGATATGAGGTACTTTCTTGGATGGTGTGTCTGGCATATTCGTACTTTGGAAGAGGGTTGCAGGCACGCCTTCGATATTACGATGGCGTTTTGAAATCAATCCAGTGGACATGAAAGCCTGAGGCAATGCCTTGGCCATCTTAAAGGCAGGCGTTGCCTGCGAGCCTTGGTTCGAGTCTTGCGTTGGCCGCATTGCACCAAGCGGTAAGGACCTAGAAAAGCCGGGCGATGGCTTGTGCAATTTCGATTGAGTCTCCGCAGTGATGTCAGGAAACTCCAAGGGCGCCTCGCTGGCTTCATCGTGGTTCTTGGTGTCCTCTGCCGCAATGCTGGAGGTCGACGATGAAGGCGTCAGTGCGTGGGACAAAGGGTGTGGCTTTGGCGCTGACTGGCACAGTTTCTGCGATGGCGGCGGGAACAGGACTGGTGGATCACCGATGCTGCCCCGTCGGAAGGGTGATTCCATATCTGGGCTGCGAAGTGGCAATGCGCCATCTAATGAGATTCGCGAGCGTGCGCGGCTCAGTGACGGACTCATCGATCCCTCGCGCAAAGCGTCAGCGAATAGATTCTTCCTGCCAGAACCAGCACGCTGGGACAAGGTTGACTTTCGCAGACTGAAAGGGCGTCGCTGCGGCGAGTTGGCAGTAGGCGCATTCCAGGTGAAAGTCGGTATGCTATCACGCTCCTTCTCTTTCTCCTCAATGGAGCTCGCGGGACCATTCTGTGCTCCTTCAAATGCCTGATCGAATATGTTGAAGTCATGATCGAGTGACGCTCCGTGCAAGCTTCTGCGCTTGCTACTGCGTGGACTGCCGAGGGTTGCTGCTTCCAGGTTCATAACACCATCACTTCGCTTCAGAGGACTCGACTTCATTGGCGACGCATGTTCTCGCATCACTGGTTGCAAGAACTTTTCAGGTCCAGGCTTAGCGAAGTCGATCTTGAACGGCTCGTCTGCTCGCAGCTCAGGCGCTGCCCTCGCTACATCTTCAGTGCAGTCCATGTTCTCTTGGTCTTGCTCGGTTGAAGTCCGGCGTGTCGCGTATCGTGGAGTCGCGTTGGCTTGGTTCGAGTTGTCGCTGAGCGCACGGCGAAGTGGGCTATTTGGCGATGTTCTGCGTGACCGCGTCCTCACTGGTCCAGTACGCGATCCTGCTGAAACTTTGGGTCTTTGGTCGTGATGCGACAAATCCACACTGTACGCGCGACTGAGTCCGGATGGCGACCGAGGCGCCGGGGACATGGGCACATGAGGCGCAGTGGTGCCTTTCGTGGTAAGCAGCGTGAAGCGCGATGGCTTGGATGGCGAGCGTGAAAGCGACCGTCTGATCTGGCGAATGGTATGGAAGCCGTCCACTTGATGCGAGTGTGGATGTTTGGGCGATAGCATGTGCATCGAACCTCCTGGGG
This sequence comes from Exutisphaerella laricina CBS 326.52, assembly GCA_000504385.2. NCBI lineage: Eukaryota > Fungi > Ascomycota > Dothideomycetes > Mycosphaerellales > Mycosphaerellaceae > Exutisphaerella > Exutisphaerella laricina. Next base: position 182,422 of record KZ106787.1, on the reverse strand, counting down.
AGTGACGTGGTGAGATATCCAATTCCATTGCCGTTTCCAAGGCCGTTCAGCCACCGTCTTGCGACCGCGCCAGTTTGTGAGGCTATGTAGCGACGGAAGGTGAAGTCGAGCAGTGAGCGCAAGAGGTGGGGCCAATAGACGGCTTGCGCGTCTGTATCGGTGGTCTCTGGGTGATGGTGTATTCGCAACGACAATGCCTGGGTCAGCGCAAGGCAGCGCTATTCTGTTCCTTGCTCGACGGCGGGATTCGCCGGGCGTGGGTAGTGTTGATGTTGCGGCTTGTCGTCAGCGGGACAGGATCGTGCTATCGAAGATGGAGCATGAGGGGGCGCGCGCAATCGGGCAGCGATAAGGATGTCCTTGTTTGTCGGATCTTGGGCTCTAGGTTGTTGCCGTTGGAATGTGGAATAAATCAAAACACACGCGTCATCCAGGCGTGAGTGAGGGCGGCGACGAGATTGTGCCGAGAGCCCGTTCGAACACGAGGCGATGGACGTGATATGATGACGGGTGAGGGTGGTGTGGTGTGGTGTGGTGTGGTGCTGTACAAAGACACAGTCTGGTCGTGACAGCAAGAGGTGTGTGCGTGGCGTCGAGTCGAGTTGCAGGCGCGTCGGTCTCGAAGTTGGGCGGAATAGTGGAAAGCACAACAGGCAGGGGTTTGCCGCTAAAAAAGCTCATCGCCAACTCACGTGCGTTTCGAAGCAGGTACGACGCGCTATTTCCGAGACCCTTGTCCAACGCTCTCAATATGTACCAACTGTTGGATACGAAGCGCTGGACCATACATGCTTACGGGGCACTGTGCAACAGTACAGACCAGCTCAGCTGAACGTGCGAATCCCGGGTGCTGGAAGAGTCCCCGCGACTCTGTTTGTTTGTCAACAAAACAGCTTGCGCCAACTACACGAATCCTCGTACGTCACTCTCGAACCCTGAGACCCAGCGATTGCCCCGGCTGCGACAGCTCGCTGAGAGAGCTCGGCAGGCACGCACACAGGTTTTTCTGCCAAATGCGCTTCTGCAGCACGACGGACTGACGGAATCACCCGCGCGATGTGTTGCCTGCTTCTCGCCTATCTTGGAGGTTACACACACACACACACACTCGCTCGGTCTTCATGACGCCTTGTTTCTAGCACTGGTTGTAGTCTTGGAGCAAACGGCGAGTGGACCAATTGTTCCATGAGTTACTACGTAGTGTGCGGAGAGCGCAATCTCACGGCACGGTGCGCTTCATCTTAGACAATCTCATCGATAAGGAGGTCCCTGTCCTTCTTCGGGTCCCACCTTTGTCAGCCTCAGGCAAATCGATTATTTACCTACTGTAGTGGCGGCCTCTTTCTTTGACCACTAAGTAGTCACAATCGGCAATGTCTCGTGTGATCGCGATGCGGCTGCTTTGTGAAGACCAGGTGACCAACGCTACGTGGGCCGTACTAGGGGGTATGATGCGCTTTGACGGAAAGTTCGTGTAGCCTCTTTCATTGGCTTCACCACGCACGTCATAGCACATGGCGAATCTGGGACGAACATCATACGCAGCCGAGCTCAAGTGCTGTCGTATATATGCATTAAATTCCGCCGCCATGCCGACTGAATCTTGCGCGTAAACACCTGGCCTGGCACACTCCCTCCCGGCGCTTTCATACATCGATCGAGATCGCGTTTCCGTTCTGCACGAGCACATATACTGAAACCAAATCGACGTCCCCGCACTCTCACCGAGACATCGAGATACTGAGTGGCGACCTGAAACCTGCTGATTATAATGGGCGCCGCCACAACACCTGCCGTGGAGAGGCCAATGTTTCTCTCAGCTGGTAAGCGCAAGCTCAGCTACCAAAGTAAGAACGGTAGCACCATTACGCTGGAGTTCAAAAACTCCAAGGCCGCCGATAGCTTGCGCAGCTTGACGAAGAAGAATCCGACTGAGCCATTGAAGGACGGAAACGATATCGTGAACCCGGAAGAGGAGGACCAGGGCCTCTGGATGGGTCTCTACGACACGCTCAGTTTCTGGTGCATGGAGGCTGTGGAGGTGGCAGCGTTTGGCGCCTACGATGACCCACCAAAGTGAACCTCTCGGATCCGCTTCATGATCGAGCACCCAGGCTTATGAACGACATCACGCATGACTGCCTGGTCTGATGCACTCATGTCAAGCGAGGACGCCCAGACCATTCTGCGATCACACTCAACATTGATGCAAATTCTAGACAACGACCATTCCGAACCACACGTTCCAATCCTGAATTGCGATCAAGAAAGCACGGGTGCATCGCTGACTAAGGCTCGCCTTACGAACAGTCACCATGCAGACAAAGTGTGTACGAAAAGCGACAGCTGGACCCTCTTTGGGACCTGTGGAAGCACGATTGCGCTTGGAGGATCCGGTCGAACCACATCGAAGCATTCGTCAGAGCTGAAGCTAAGCCCTTCTGTGCAGTCACGGTGTTGGAGGTTCTATCATTCCTGCTTAAGCTCATCGCAGTATACCGAGCCGAATTTGTACCATATACACGCGGTTACAGCGCCACCTGAGATTGCTCCGCCCCTTGGAAATATGGCACCCGCCGCTTGTATGATACCGCCGAGGTCGAGATCCCCTTGGTTCAATAGCGCGCTGCTCCCGTGCCTTGGTCGGCCCAGTCAGTGACAGTACCCTAGCGGTGTTGAGGCGTCTCTGCAGTAGGCTATCAGAAGTTTTCCCAGGACTGACCACCATGACTCTTGACAATTTGTCGCCAGCGCGGAGAGGTGTTTGGCAGTGACGCACGAATACTGGCGGGTCGATCGTACACCATCGCGGCATCGGAGTCCTCATATCGTGGGCGTACGGAGCTGTCAGTACAATGCAGGCTTTCAGCCGCATTGTGAAGAAGCTTTACTATGACGCATTTTCCGCGGCTTCCTGGTTCCGAAGCAGTCTGGCTCCAGGCAGGAAGTTGATATCATGATATGTTCCACAAACCATGATCCTCGGAGTGGTATAGCGCCACCTCTGCATCATTTCGTATGGCAGTGTCGAAGGATACTGGTTCATTCATGTTCATTTCCAATCACTTAGCCACTTTCTCATTCGATTCTCCACTCTTCTCGTGTCCGGTCGTATCAGTATTCTTCTACACGCTTTGTATTTTGGTACATGACAGATGAGTTGTGTAAGTTTGCAGTGGAAGCGAATATCCCTGTAAGCCAAAGCCATGCCGAAGTAATGCCTCTCTTCCTTCCGACCACGATTGCCGTTGCTGTTGATTGACTACCTACAGACAACACAATGCTATGCTTCCACCTCAGCAGGCCTGCTTGGTGTTATGCTTTTATTGCAGCAGGCCTACTTTGGCTTCTGTTCCAGAGTGCACACTTCGCTTTCCTACAGCCACCTTACCGCTCTAGAAGTCGACATGCTCAACCAAACTGCGGCGACAACCAGGGGGCTCTTCGCAAAGACAGTGATGTGGTGTCTTCGGCGTTTCCAGATATTGACATTGATCTTCTATCACCAGCTTTCGCTTCTCCATGGACGCTCAATCCGGGCTGGCCGAATGGAACACAAGGCCCGACAGACGATCCCGTTCTCTGTAAGACTATGAACTCGTGTTCAGACAAGTTGGATGCTGATCGGTCAAGATGACTTCATACGCTCTATCTCAGATCAGCACGACTGGGCGACAGTGCTGGAAGCTGACTTCTCTTCCGAAAGAGGCCGTTCTATATTCTATGTCGAATTATCAACCTCATCATTATTCACGCCTGACAGCCAAAAGTTGAAGGTCTATATACAAGGTGGAGTCCATGGCGATGAGCCAGCTGGCGATCAAGCTGTTCTTGCACTACTAGGCAAGTTCAGTGCAGACCCAGCCTGGACTAGCTCTCTACTTGACCATATGGACATCCTCATGCTTCCACGATACAATCCGGACGGCGTGCACTGCTTCGAACGTCGTGTGTCATCTGGTTTGGACCCAAATCGAGATCACATCAAGTTTGACAGCGAGCAAACGAGGTACATAAAGAAGGTGTATAACTACTTTAATCCGCATATAGCGATCGATGTGCACGAGTTCGTTGCCTCGAAGATCTTCGGAGGTGATTTCCAACACGGGGCAGATACTCTCCTCGCAGGAGGAAACAATCCCAACATTCACCCACGCATACGAGAACAAGCCTCTGAGAAGTTCATTCCTGCAATAGCCAAGGGCCTTGACAAGCACGGACTGCGATGGCAGTCATACGCACATGGACCCATGAACTTCACTTCAGGATCACCCATACGTTTAGAAAAAGCGTCGAGCAATGCTAGGAACGGACGCAACTCCATGGGCTTGACTCAAGCCGTCACCTTTCTGCTCGAGATGCGTGGCATGCGTTTAGCTGACCAGCACTTTCAACGAAGAGTGGCGACAGGCCTTGTCAATCTTGCATCCATTCTAGAGTATGCCAGAGACAATCACGCCGAGGTCCACTCGGCGATAGAGACGGCTAGGGACGACTTCATCGAAGGGCACGATGACATTGTGGTAACAGACTACTATCCGTTGACAAAGCAGAATTTCACTGTGGTCGACATACACGATGGCAGTATCGAGCAGGTCCCGGTGACCATGCGAGAGACGATGCCCTCGAAAGCAAACATTACTCGCACAAGGCCAGAAGCGTACCTCATTCCTAAGGATTGGTCGGACATTGTCGCACGCCTCAAGATACTCGGCCTCGAAGTAGACACACTTGACCACGAATATCATGGCATCGCCGAGACGCTTACGATTACCTCAAGTTCGTTCAGCAACGAATCCTACGAGGGCCATATCCTGAACACCGTAACCACGAAACCGTCACTCAAGGAGGTGACCCTACCAGCAGGGTCCTTTTCACTCAGCACGAGACAGCAGAATGCTGCCCTGGCTTTCGTGGCACTTGAGCCAGAGAGCATCGATTCCTACGTCAGCTTTTGTATCCTTCCAGCTAGTACGGGCGACGACTACCCAATCTATCGAATCTTAAGCAAGTAGTTCTTGACGAGCGTAAGTGGGCTCGACCACAGCAAAGTTCAGCGCCGACAAACATGGAACATGGCCCAATGCTTGTAGAACAGCGATCATGGCATGATCGAACGTCCGAAGAAAAACTTAGAGACTGAACGTAACCGGCCCGCACGTGGTTAAAAGAATGCAAGCAAGGACAGGGGATCTTTCAGGAACCGTCAGATCGGACTTCCCTTCAATCAGTGGTACCAAAACTGTTCCGCACAAACTCGGCTTGGTCAAGTCCTCGATACTCATCAATTGTTTACAACCACGTACAGTACCTCCTACTAGTATAGATCAAGTGATTTGAAGCGGAAAGGATCGCCACATGGATGGCTCACCGACTAGCGTGTTTTCCCTCACATCTGAAAGTCCCTGTTGTGTGTGTAAGATACAGTTCTCTGCTCCGCCCCGCTGACATGCATTCGAAAGTTACGACTCATTATTAAGATTGCCTCACCGCAAGTTGCCGTTCGGCGATTGCCCTTATCCGTGTTCATACCTCCTAGCACGAGGGCTCTTTTATCACGGATAGCCTCTCATCATAGCTAACCCGTATAGGTTTAGCGTGATCATGATCATAGACCGATCCTTGGCACCTGGCACAGGGCCTGTACCGCTAGTACATACGATATGCCCTCGGAGCTGAAGGAAATGGCAGAACAACTATTACAGTGCTGCTATCTACTGTACTGCTTTCTGTAGTAGCTAGATGCTGTCTCATCCAACACTGTGCTTATCTCCATCTGTTCCTACCTCTCATTCCAGTCAGGTACTTTTGCATGAAGAAAGAGGTTGTGCGGCTCAGCCCGCCCCTGGTTCAGCCGATGAAAGCGTACGATCTCGTGATCAGACCCACTTCTCAGATATCACTCTCGTACAGGTATCAAGGTAATAATGTTGTTATATATTGACCCTACCACTGCTTACAGGCCGGTAAACTGCCGACGAGGCTCGTCACAGTCGCCAACATCATGAACAGGTGGGTGGTCATCGACTATCATGACTTCCCCTCCTCCTCACCAGGATCAAAATAATGCACCACCCTCGGCGCCCAAGTCGCATTCCCATTGACACTTCCCCCAAACTCCAGATAATCCTTGGCATCGGCCACAGGAATGCCCGTAATCTGGCTGTAATCGCCCATAACCCACACTGACTGCATGCCCATGGTCATATGCTGCAGAATATGGCAATGCACCATCCAAACCTACAACTTCATCAGCTCACAATTAATCATATTTCAAAGACGACTCCGACTCACTCCCGCATCCTGTACCCTCAGTCTCCAAAGTCTCCACCCCTGCCTCGTTCCAGGAATAGTCACCGTATTGTAGCGGTAGAGATTGGTAGTATCGCGTTTGACAGGGTTGTACTTTGCAAGTTTGGCTTCGTTCTCAGTGGCGTTGTAAGTGCCGTTCCCGGAGCCGCAGTCGTAGTAGTGTCCGCCGTGAGCGTGGAAAGGGTGATAGTCTTGGCCGCCTTGTCCCTTGACGACGGACCCAGTGTTGTACCAGAGGATTTCGATGACCTGTTTGATTATCAGCACAACGCGCAGACACACACTGTTAGAATGAGATCAGCTTATGCTTACTTCGCCTATTTTGGCTGGGAAGGTTAGCGTTTCTGGGTCCCAGCCGTTGTTTCCTATGGCGGCGGTATAATTCGGCATGACAGAGGGCCCGTTCTTGTAAAGGCCAACCAGGTAGGGTACGTCGTCTTGGCCGGGTACTGACGATTCGTTCCATTGCAGGCCGTTGAGATGCCAGATGATGGTGTACTCAGTCAGCTGTTGGCTGTCGATCGCAAGGCGGCGGGTGACTTGATTGGCGGTAGGGAAGTCGTTGTCTATCAGAGGTTCCAACGCGTATTCAGCCCAGGCATAGGTCGCGTTGGAGAACGTGAGGGGTGGGGTCGTTGGCGCTGTAGTGATTGAAGGCTCACCACAAGAATAGCGGAGCACGCCAAAGCCAGTATACACAGCGGGTCGATCTTTCGTCTCCATTTGGATCAGATAATCGGTCTTGCCATCAAGCTCATATGCATTTTTCGTCTTGAAAATTACATCGAAGCGCTGGCCAGGAGAAACTTGCATGAAATTCTCATTATGCGGCTTCGTGTATTGACCGTCAGCTGCCACGATGATGAAATCCTCATGCTGGTCGATGCCAAATTGTACCATGGATAAGGCAGTGCTTCCGATGAAGCGGAAGTAATACGTCTTGCCAGGTTCAACGTCAATGACTGGTAAATGACAGTCTCCTTCGCCGGCAGTCTCACCAGTGGCAACACCAACGCCATTGATTAGGATAGCATTGGTCTCACCAGACCAAACGAATGTCTGATTAATCAGTCCTTTCTCGATGGCGTCGTCGGTCTTGTTAAAGTAGTCTGAGAGCAGGATTATGCGTTCCTCATCGAAGTCGTAGGGAAGGGATTCAATGCCCTCGATAATTAGAGGTCCGGCTGCTGATACTGCTTGAAATCCAACATGAGAGTGATAGAAGTAGGTGCCTGCTTCGAACTCCAACGGGAAGATTTCGTAGTCGAAGAAATGTTGACATGGGATCGGCCACTGCGACGCCTGTGGTGTGCCGTCTGCAAATGGTGCCATACGCTGACTTAGGCCGTGCCAATGCATCGTGAAATTATAACAATGCGGTGCTTCCATGTCGTTGTATACTCTGATCCAGCTTCTCTTTCCAGCTTGCAATCGCAGAGGTGGTCCAGGCGCAGTGCCATTTACCAGTACTTCTTCTCGCGTTTGGCAACCAACACTGTTGTTGGCGTACGTTATCCTCAAGATATGGTCCGGCTGAAAGCTGCTATCGTGCACTTGCACGCCTCCATAACGTCCCGGAGGACCATGATTGTGATGCCTGGGACCCCAGGCCGCAACGTGTGAAAAGAATCCAATAAGGATACACGATAGGAAAGCGGCAAAGGGCTGCATCGTTGTTGCGAAGAAGAAGAAGAAGAAAAGGAGGAGGAGGAGGCAGCCAGGCCGCAATTAGAAAGAGCGCCATTCTGTGAGGGGAGTCTGGCAGGGATAGATTGGCCTGCCTCCATTGACTTTATGATCGAGGAAATGTTCCACGTGGTGATGGCGAATGCTTGAATGTTTGTTTGCCTGAATCGATGTCGCTACAAGGCTGTACCCAGCGGCTGCCCCTTCTCCACGTATTCGGGCTTGGCAGAAAGCTCGCCGCTACGTAGGGGGTACTACTTTGTGCAAGATCTGCGCAACTGCGGGGTCGGGAACATCGTTACATCCGTGTGAACATATGTCCCTTGCAACAGGGGTGATCAAAAATAGTGAGATCGCTAAAAGCAGCTATTAGGCACGCCTAGGACCTTATCACATCAGAATAATTGCAGGATAGGATAAAGGATATGCCAGAGAGATGTTGGACAATTAGTCAGAATGGTGGTAAGCGGGTGAACGGAGATATGGTAAACAATAGCTTCATAGCCATTGAAAAATTCGCCCAGTCAATCACACTATTTATGATCATCCCCTTGTCTTGCAATTTGAACAGGCTATACTTGCCAGTTTGTGCGGGATCCACCGTTGCTTATACGCACTGAACTACACATTACCAGTGTCACCGAGTACTCCTAGGGGGTATGAACATAGCCATTGAAATGTGATCTAACACTGCATACTTCACTGCAGCCAGCCGCGCTGCCTTATTCGTTGATGGAAACAGTCCAGAAGCTATCATAGTAGCATCATTCGGACAGTCCCGCAACTCGATGCCCATGGGGCATGCAGCGGGGATATCGGCTTCACCGATGCCTGAGGCTGCAATGTCGTAGAGATATACGCTCAGCTTCCATAGAACCTTCGTATACACTACATCGTTCATTGCATCTACTCCGCAGCTAAGGCTCCTTGAACTCGACCGCCATCATGAACGAACACGCACCGCCTGGTGCAGGAGGCGGTGGAGACGAATCTTCCGTCCTAGCAGCCTAAGGCATGCCACTTCCTCAAAGATGGCAGAAAGCTCACTTTGTGCCTCATTATGGCCGTTTCATCAAGGGCGATTATCCCTTCCTGATTCAGAACTCCCATCACTTCTACCACCTCTCGGAAAATAAGATAGGATATTCCCGACGCATTACTGGACCATCAGGAAAGCCAGAGAACCAGCTTGTGGAGCACCTGCTATTAACAATAGCAGGACAATGGGCTCAACTCGCAATCGCCCAGGCAAGTGGGTCACGGGGCAAACCTCACCCGCAACGCAAATATAGTTATGTCTGCTCTCGTGGCCGACTTCTTCCTTTTCCATACAGTATACAGCTCAAAGACCACCAAAAACCCCACCAGAAGCAGTATACCGACCAGCACGCAGCACCTCCACTACCCTCCACACATACACCACGATCGTTCAGTGACCATGGTGATTTCATGCTCCTCACAAAGCGCCACCGCTTCTCGCAGCCCCAGCATGACTCCAAGCACCAGCACTACTTCAATCACCACCTTCCCAAAGAGCATCGAGGGTCTGCGTCAACAGATCTTGGGTAAGCGGCCCGCCAACAACTCCACGACGCAAACACGTGCTAACGATCTATAGCAAATGCGAGCGTGCTCTTCCCACAGCTAGCCATGTGCAGCCGCAGCTTCCGCGAGCATGGGATCGTAAAATCAGACGAGATCTTCCAGATCATCATCATCGGTAATGGCGGCGATGGCAGCAGCTACCAGCGGGCACTGCTCCTCTACAGCTCACCATTGGCTCGAAAGGTGGCGTTGCACAGCGAAACCTGTGAAGACGCGGAGCAGGCACTATCTTCGCTGCTGAGCGTGACCAGCGAGGCAAGCATCAATCTCGCACTGATGCTTTCCATGACCATGGCTGACTGTATCACAGGCACTCGGCTGGTATGCAGAGACTTTGCTTGGAACAGTCGAGAACAGCGAGGAGTGTGCTGGAGGGGAGGTGGACATGCAGATGATTGAGGCAGGCTTCCACTACTCAGCATCGCAGCGTTGGGCACATGACTTCGATTGTGAGCCAAGGCGATGACGACAGCAGGAGAAGACATCCGAAGGTTCCTGAGGTCGCGAGGGGTTTCTACACGACTTCACACAAAGAGCGTGAACGGCAACAACACAGCGTGGGAGAAGATCAGCACGTGAGAGGGTGCACGGTAAAGGTAGATCTGCCGGCTCAAAAGTGCTTCTAGACACAATTTGGTTCTATCACAAGCTTACAAGCACTTCATCCGAGCAGGGTTCGATCCCTAGACGTGGCCTCCCTGCAGCCGTTACACTCCCCCACCAGTCCGTAACCTTCGTCTCCCGTGGAACGATATAGGGGGTACGCACTAATCACTCCCAGCGTCTCCTGAAGCTTCAGAGACCTGTTGCGGCATGGCGAAGAGCAGCGCTTTACACCTCAATCACGTCACGCCCCATCTCACACTTCATTCTCCTACGTCCTCTCCCCCTCCCTTGGCGCAGGTGGCGACTTGGTGCTAATCCTCGGACTCAATCCATTTGCATTTCCACTCGTCAAACTCTCCATCTCATGCGCCATCCTCGCCTCTTCACCCGGCAACTCCGTCGGGGGCAAGTCCACACCTTTGGACAAGCTCGGCTTCCTAGTAGCAACACTCACAGGACTATCATCCTGCGGCTGTTGATACCCAAAGAATGATTCCGGCATGGGAGGGTGAGGTTGCCAGTTTTGTTGGAGATTGGGAGGGTACTGGGGGTAAGGAGGAGCTTGGCGCATGTACGGGCTCTGGGAAGGAGGCTGAGGCTGTTGTGCTTGGGTCGCGGCTTGTTGTCTTGTATTGCGACGCTTGAGGAGGAAGAGAACGATTGCGAGGGCTGCGATGAGGCAGACTCCCCCAGCTACACCGACACCGATGCCTGCTTTTGTACCGGTGGTGAGGCTGCTTGAAGAGGATGTGTGTGTCGCTAGGGAAGGCGAAGCACCAGCGGCAGTCCCAGTCGTTGACGTGGTCGTGGCACTGGGACTTTCTGTGGCGCCCAACGTTGGCGCAGATCCTGTCCAGCTCGCTGCGGACTTGTAAGTGGCAGAGCCTGGTGTGGCATTCTTGTCAACCCACACAGAAGTTGTGGGAGCGTCTCGATATGTTGTAAGCTGAGTAAATGCAGAGGGTGTGTATCCTGGCACTGCTGTTTCTACCCACGTGCTGGAGCCATCACTTAATGTTGGCTTGTAGTAGCCGGTACTGCCGCCATAAGTCGATGGTAGCGAGACATATGGTGCCAGCTTTGAAGGCGCATATAAGCCGATCAGTGCATCACTGCCCATGTCTTTGCATCCTCGTGGCTGTAGAATCATCATCGACTCTGAAGGCGTCCAGTCGCAGCCACAGCTTTCTGGCCCATGGCATATCCATGTGTTCGACAGATCTTGGACATCGGAGCAGTACTCGAGTGCCGTCCATGGTGATCTGGCTGCCGATCATTAGAAATATATTTGGTTCACGACTTCCTGAGCGTGCTTACCAGGATCGAAACCACATTTGTAAGGACAGGTCTTGTCGCTATATGTAATGTCGGTGCATCCATACTGGTAGAGATTACCAGTGTTAGGATTGTAACAGGTATTACCAGACAGGCAGGTGTCGCCTAGCAGACAACATGCTGAGGCGCCTGTCGAGTTGCAAGGCACCAAATTGTCCGGTCCACGATTTGAAGCGCCTGAACCAAAGTAGCACTGTTGTTGGCTGAGAACGACTCCAGCAAGCGACAGTGCGCTCCACGTAGTGAAGAGGTGTCTCAGCATCGTGACGAGCTGAAGTATCGAAGGTCTTTCTCTTGTACTTCAGTCGCTGAACAATAATTTCGAAGAGGCTTGACTGCTAACGTGGGAAGTGTTGATATGCTGGTGGATGACAGATCCGAGGTAGGCTTACCTTGACACCGTATCTCCTGAGTAGGTGGACATCGAGTTTGGTCGAGCAGCATGTTACTATATGCGTCGGCCAGTCGAGAGTCAGCGGGCTGAGGTACAGCAGCCAGATTGAGCTGCAGGACGTTTCTGTGCAACAATCATCCATCTGTGACCTCTTGCTTCCAGCTCTCTTTCAAGTAGTTCGCTCATCGACAACGCGTGCCAGCAGGTGCTGAACTGTGTCGTACTCCTCCCATATCGTTGACATATCCCGTTACGTGCTTGAGGTAACAGAAGCGCGTCGTGCTTGGCACAGCGTAGCTTTGTTACACAGCACATACTGCCTGCGGCTGAGTACATGATCATCCAGAATGATCGAAATATAAGCGTCGGCAGTCGCGGTGCGCAACAAGAAGTGTTTCGATACTACCATGTGTTTGAGAAAACTGATTGGTACCAACATATCATACCTGCATAAAGCGTGTCCTTCGCCATGAGCGCTTGCGTAGCGTCCGACACCCCTGTCTGGCTGCAGCTCGACCTTGTCAGTAATTGAGGAGGATTTCTGCTTGCAGTACATCCTTTCAGGGGTGCAGAAGCTGCGAAGTGTCACGTGCCTCATATCACTCTATGTCATTCCGACTCTTCTCAGGTTCGCCATTACAATACTGTCTTGCCTACGCCTCTCGAGTATTGCGCGCTCTTCTGCCAAGTCATCACCCATGGCGGGTCGATGAACTCCGTGGTGGCTAGAAGGACGGTTTCTATGCCAGACCATCTGCTCGCGTCTAGAGTCACTTTCGAGCACCTCCCAAATATGTGTCACGGGCGGCCGTTGACGGTGCGACCCTCTCGAAGGTGGAGTAAGCCAGTGGAGCTACGATATTATCCCAAGTCAGTATGAAGTGTCTCGAAAACATTCTCTTACGCCTACATTCAAGTGCCTGTCGAGGTAGCCGGTTGCCATCAAGGCGCCTAGTATGAGGAGGCTCAGAAGCGAGTAAGCCACGAGTGCGAGGGTGGCCAAGGCCACACAGTCGTCATCGTACCACTGCGCATTCGCTATCGGAACCGAGTCCACAGCGCTTGCAGTAGGGCTTGCCCATACATCGGTCGTGATGAAGTCGGCCGGGTGCGCAGTGGGTGAAGGCACGGCGGAGACTGGTGCCGGCGTGACGTTCATAATGGGCGTCGACGCCATGAAGCTCGAGGTAGAAGTAGTGGGTGCAGAAGCTACACTCGTTGGCTCAACCGACACAAGTATGCTTAAGCTGGGTAGCGATTCCCATGGGGCTGGAGTCGTCTCGAGCGCTGCCTGATCTTCTGTCTGTGAAATTGTCACTTCTCGAGGCGTTCGATGCAAGGGCGGCAGGAGCGATCTGATGCGAAACAAGTCTACGTGTTGTAGTGTAAACAATGAGCGCGACTCAGTCCGGGTAATTCTAGGCGTGGTGGCGATGGTGTCGACCATAGTGGCGGCTGGGGTAGATAACGAGCGTGATTTCGTTGGAGTGATGTCGACCATGGTGGTGACCTGTGTTGAGGTGTCGTCGTTGCACCAAAAAGCCGCTTGAAGTGAAGTGAAGTGATGGAGAAAGCGCAGCCCATGCAAGCCAATCGCGCTAGTGGGAGCTGCGCACACGGCAGTAATGACCTTACATGTTGGGTTCGCGCGTTTCCAGCAGGCCACGAGCGCTCATTGGCAATGTTGAAAGATCATTACATACCTACCGCTCATCACGTCGTGCCTACAACGCCGGTTTCATGCCTCCCTTTGTAGTGGTATGCCCATCATGAGCTCTTGTCCCAGGGCAGCGAAAAAGTGCCAACCCAGTCTTCGACCTCCCTTCGTAGCTCGACAATCTCGACAATCTCTTCACCCTCCTTCACGTAGTCTTTGAACGCGTTTACACTCGCTGGATTCTTGCGCCCACTTTTCTCTGCCGCCTCCTTAGCTTTGTCGCTCAGAGTCTTAGTGATGCCGACGGCTCTGTGGACAATGTCTGCCACACGCTTCCAGTCATCTGGCGCCAAGCCGCGGGTAGTCATCGCAGGTGTGCCCATCCGGAGGCCTCCTGGCTTCATAGCTGATTTGTCACCGGGCACCGTGTTCTTGTTCGCGGCAACGCCAACGAGCTCCAGTATCCTCTCGACACGTGCTCCATCGATGCCCTTGTCCTTGAGGTCGACTAGGACCAGGTGATTGTCCGTGCCTCCACTAACGATGTTGTAGCCAAGACCTCCGTTGCCCTTCTCGCCGCCCAATCGTGCTGCCAGCGCTTGAGCATTGACCAATACCTGCTTTTGGTACTCCTTGAACTCCGGTTGCTGCGCCTGGTGTAATGCCACTGCCAATGCCGTAATGGTATGGTTGTGGGGTCCTCCCTGATGCCCAGGAAATACTGAAGCATTGATCGGTTGCTCGAGATCATACATGACCTGTTCCCCCTTCTTGTTCACGCTTCGTACACCCTTTCGGAAGAATATCATAGCTCCGCGTGGTCCTCTTAAGCTCTTATGTGTGGTTGTGGTCACAACATCCGAGTATTCGAACGGTGAAGGAATGACGCCGCCAGCGACCAGTCCTGAAATGTGTGCCATGTCGCTTAGCAAATATGCGCCAATCTTGTCTGCAACCTTTCTGAATCTGTCGTAATCAATCAGGCGGCTGTATGCGCTTGTCCCTGCAATGATGATCTTTGGTCTGTAAAGCGTTGCCAGCTCCTCTAGCTTCTCGTAGTCAATGAGTCCGGTCGTCTCGTCCAGTCGATATGGTAGCGTCTCGAAGTACTTGGATATTGCAGAGATCTTCTTGCCCGGAATCTGGTAGCCATGCGAAAGGTGACCACCATGAGGCAGATCGAGACCCATGATGCGATCGTGTGTGTTGAGAAGCGCTGAGTAGGCGTAGAGATTCGCGGGAGAGCCAGACAATGCTTCATACAAACATTAGCGTCATAATGTGAGCAGTGTATAACTATGAACATACGTTGGACGTTGACACCCCAGTCTGACTCTTTCAGCCCAAATGTTTGCAATGCTCTTTGCTGGCACAATCGCTCGGCTTCATCGATAAACTCGTTACCGCCGTAGTATCGCGCTCCTGGGTAGCCTTCGGAGTACTTATCTGCCAATCGGTCAGATCTGGCTTGCTGCAACACCAGCCGCTGTGGATATCCTACTTTGCATAATGCTTCCTAATGCATCTAGCACAGCTTGACTGGTGAAGTTTTCTGATGGAATCAGGTTGATGAAATGCTTCTGCCGCCTTTTCTCTTTCCGTATTATGTCAAATATTGAAGGATCGGCCTGTTCGAGGTGCGAGGAGAGCAGCTTTTGATCGCCTTCTGTAGATATGGCTCGCCATGACTGCGACTTGAAGGACTGTGTGGTTGTTGGTCGGCGTGCACGGCATACGAATGAGCTCGAGGCTCTGGCGGTCGCTCGAAAGGACGACATGGCGATCCAATGCAGCTGCAGTTATGTTGTCGTTGGTCGCAAAGCGACAGAGTCGCAGGATGTATTATCGAATGATGTACGCGAACTTGGTGCCAGCCCCGCGAAACTGTTGGCGCTGAGCAGGGATCTTCAATAGCAACAGACTGTTTCGTCCTTGACGATGTTGCACAAGTGTTCAATTGAAGTCGAAAGGTAACAGCAGAGGGTAGTGTGGACTGCAATGACAAGACGCCTGCGAAGCATAGCAATAATATTGACTTGGCAGCTTTCCAACACTGTATCAGAATGCTATCCGCAATAGCCGATAATCAGGAATCAGCATCCGAAAGAGGCTCCAAAGTCCACTCCAACGGTTTCGCTACATGTAGTCGTCGACTGTCTTCGTTTCAGTTCATTGATGGCGATCCTTCATGTTTACTCGGTATGCGCTCCGCTCGCGAGGCTTAGCTGTCACCGGAGATGTTTAACACGAGTACTCGTCACCGCATCACTTGGTCTGGCTACCTCGCAAAGCACCTGATGGAAAAGCAGACCATAGACTTCATCCCACCTATACCCGACGAAAATGCACGGTCAACAACCTCCACCAAGTCTTGTGTTACCAATCAGGGAAAGCCATGTCAGCAGCAGACGCGTTATCGGTTCAAGCAGCGACTCTTCGAAGGGCATTGCGTGACTCCCAATGCCACAACGGACCATTCCTGCTGTGGGCCTGCCTCTGGGCGCCGCGTGCTTTCTGTGCGTGCTACGCGAGACGGTGGAAGAGGCTATGAATCATCGTCGTTGGATCAGCCCTGCTTCAGAAAGGAAGCTGGTCCATCTAACGAAGTCGAAATGTAGGTAGGTGTTGTCTTCGCATGATCGTTCACACAGCTCACTTCGCATTGCAACACGTGCTATCGGTTAAAGGACGGATTTCTAGCAGGCCAATCGTGCAAGATGACACCATAGCTTGACGAACTAGCGACTTCGGGGTGATGGAGCTTATCAAAAAGAAGTCGTGGCCACATGGTCCTCGGCCGCCGAAAGCACAGTCAGAGACGTACGACATGGCACAGTGGCAGACACTGATTGTACGCAGCAGTCTCTTCAGTACACTTTCTTTTGTCGTGCAAGATTTTCGAACAAAGTGAAGTTCAGTCTTGTTCTCTGGGTTGCCATTCCCCACTTTACCGCGGCTGCCAAAACTCATCGACAATCCTTGCGACCCCACAGCCCACCATCGCAGCGAACTGCCGCAGTTCATCGAGTTTAATTTCAAGTTGTTCACACAACTGTCTCTCACTTCCAACTCAACCTCTCTTCTTACAGCAGCCACGACCGACAAACGCACCTGCCGCATCGAGCTATACCATATTCTTGACGTTGACGTCTTCCTCCACCATGGCATCTAACGGCACCAACGGAGCAATCCCCCACACTGGCCCGTAAGTAATACCATTGAGAGCTCAACCGACTGTCCCGGAATCAGCAGCTCTCGAGACGCTCGTGCAGATTTTCTTCCTCGATCAACCGGGTGGACGACTAACTTCTCGACAGAAAGGGCCGCTTCCTCTTCACTTCCGAGTCTGTCGGCCGTGGACACCCAGACAAGATTGCTGACCAGGTCTCTGATGCCGTGCTCGATGCCTGCTTAGCAGAGGACAAGGCCTCCAAGGTAGCTTGTGAAACTGCCACAAAGACTGGTATGGTCATGATCTTTGGTGAGATCACCACCAAGACAAGAGTGGACTACCAGAAGGTTGTTCGTGATGCTATCAAGGACATCGGATACGACAGCTCGGACAAGGGCTTCGATTACAAGACTCTCAACTTGCTTGTCGCCATTGAGGAGCAAAGTCCAGACATCGCCCAAGGACTTCACTATGAGAAGCGCCTGGAGGAGCTTGGTGCTGGTGACCAGGGCATTATGTTCGGTTATGCCACCGATGAGACGCCAGAGCTTCTACCGTTGACTATCCTCCTTGCACACAAACTCAATTCTGAAATGGACAAGGCGATGAAGGATGGTAGCCTGCCGTGGCTCCGGCCAGACACCAAGACTCAGGTCACTATTGAGTACGAGCACGACAACGGCGCTGTCATCCCAAAGAGAGTCGACACCGTTGTAGTTTCCGCCCAACACAGCGAAGACATTACCACCGAGCAGCTCAGGAAAGAGATCAAGGAGAAGATCATCAAGAAGGTCATCCCAGCTGAGCTGCTCACTGAGCAGACTGTCTACCACGTAAGTTTCAGGATCGAGGAGCAACTTAACAGCGCTGACATTGTGACTCGCAGATCCAACCATCCGGTCTTTTCATCATCGGTGGTCCACAGGGTGACGCCGGTCTCACTGGCCGCAAGATCATCGTTGACACGTACGGCGGCTGGGGTGCCCACGGTGGTGCTTTCTCCGGTAAGGACTATAGCAAGGTCGACAGGTCCGCTGCCTACCTCGCCCGATGGATCGCCAAATCTCTCATCCACTCCGGCCTCGCACGTCGTGCCCTTGTTCAGCTTTCCTATGCTATCGGTGTATCTGAGCCACTTTCCCTCTTCGTAGAGTCCTATGGCACCTCCAGCAAGACCTCCGATGAGCTCGTGGCGATCATCCGCAAGAACTTCGACCTGCGTCCAGGTGTCATCGTTAAGGAGCTCGACCTCGCCACTCCAATATACCGCCAGACCGCCATGAACGGTCACTTCACCAACCAAGACTTCGCCTGGGAGAAGCCTCGCAAGCTTGACTTCTAGATCACCAGAAGCGGCCGAGCTTGTGCAGAATCTCCTGCTATAGCAGAGGAACTGCAGAGCTCCTGTATCAACTAGCAAAGCCGAGTCGAGGCTCCACCCTCGATCTCGCGGACACGGCGTTTTAACACTGGAGGAAAGAAAAGTTTCAACGAAAAGAGCGCAAATGATACCCCCGATAAAGCCCTGCTCGCGGCAAGATGAATTATTGAAGCGTTATTCAACATAGACCGCATATGAGCAGGTCGAGTGCCAATTACAATGGCATTTCAAGACGTTTGGTTGGGTTCTGACAGTTAGCGTGGCGTTCAGGAGATGTGCTCAACCATCCATCTCATGAGCGCGGCGACGAACATCGCGCTTGATAGTGAATGAATGGATTTGATTGATTTTTTTTTGTGGAAAGAGACTTAGTGTTCCTGCTGTCTCTTCGCGTCGGGTACAGTACATGTTTCTCCTACACGTCGCTGCTGATGATGATACTACAGAACCGGAAGTCTCCTTCAACTTCGTTGGCTTGAACGCCGGATCCGGAACAATGCTGATATATGTACCAAAGTACAAACCGGGACAATGCTCCATGCTCTGGAGGAGCCCCCCACCCCCCCAAAACGCCGTTGTATACATCCACTGGACGCTGTAAGCAACAGCCCTCATACCGTCTTCAGCGTCTCCACCTGACCACGTCGAAGCTCTGCGATGATCTCTTCAGTCAACTCCGCCAGCCGCTCTGGCTCGCTACCAAAAGGCGCGTGGTCACTCTCAATCTCCTTGACCTTGGCGCCAGGTGAACCTTGCTTCATCCGCGCGATGAAGTAGTCTTGCTCTACGGGTGTCATGGCTTGATCATGCAAGCAACGGACATAATAGCAGGGATGATCTCGCCACGTCTCATGCTTGGTCGTCGCCATGAAGGATGCTGAGGCTTGGGGCACAAGGCGCCGGACCATATCTGCTTGAAGCGAAGGCGGTTGAACGCGGTTGAAGAGCGTAGAGTCCGGGTTGTTGACGTATGCGAGAGAGCCCTGCTTACAGTGTCAGTCAGGTGTGCTATCAGTGGTCGAGGTTTCCATTGCACTGACCTCGACCCTGACCCAATCTGCTCTGCCCGCCATCTTCGATGTGACTAAAGACATGCCCGCCTCGGCAACGAACGCAGACACGAACACGATCCCCAGGATGCTGCCTAGCTTTCCGCCATCCGGCGACTTCTCTGGCAGATCAGATAGTGCCTCGCAGCCGGGAATGCCGCCATAACTGTGACAGACGAGCAAGACATCGAAGCCTGCGAGGAGCTCATGCCTGACCACTCCGTGGAGCATCTCGATGTCAGTGTCGAAAGAATTGGCAGGTGTTGAGGGCCCAGAACTCGATTGCTGGGGGATGATGACCCGATCTATATCAGTCGTCTTCCGGAGTGCATTTGCGAAGAGCTGGTAATGCCATGGTGTGTTGAAGGCGCCATGACAAATGACTATACTTGCTGGGGGAGGATATGATGTCCGGGAAGGCGATCTCGACCTGGACTTTGATCGCCCTGTGAAGCATTGCGATGGCAGGAGCGACTGGAGGAAGACCTTGACATCCTTCATGGTGGTGCAATTGATCGTGTGTCTCTGGATATGTGCCGCTGTTGTGTTTGGCGGCTTTTGTAGCCAGCTTGGCGACACAACGAGACCCGTACCGAGGCCTATTTGAGGGCGTGTTCGTACGAATAGGTGGTGTCTGCTTGGTCTTGCCGTCAGTCCCTGCCCAGCAGCTATGGGCTGCTCTGTGGGTCGCCAGTCGCTGGATCGTGCTTTGCCCTTAGGTCGGAATCTCCACTGGTGTTATTGATGGTATTCTGGTTTAGACTTCTTGCTAATGCAGCTCGCAGCTGGTGGCGCCTTGTCTTGCGTGGCTCGCGCTAACGAGCAAGAAGTAGGGTACGGTTAATGCAAAGCTGCGATACGCTGTTCGGTGTTGATCGGTCGTGGCGATTGCTACATCTGCTTTGTACAGGTGGTGTAGCGAAGTGTTGCAGTGGCGTTGAGTGGGACTGTCCTTCTAAGGGGTACTCCTAGTGAAGACAGAGGCTGGAAGGTTGAACAGTGAGGCGTGAAAATGCTAGGGATAGTAATGCTCTGTGTCCCGTGGCGATCTCCCTACCTATATATCATGCTTTAACACGCTGAGATCTGGAAATCGGCGCAGAACGACGGCATGGATCCGGTGTTCGCAAGAGTTGGCTCCCTCCATGTTCGCGGCAGGAGTGAAGGAGAAAGATGCAAGTGGTTCCAGAAAGACGCTGTTATGTACCGTGATCCCCTTAGAGCTACATGCATGACATTGCATGTCGCACAAATCCGATGGAGGCACATAACATGAAACTGCAAGATTGAAGATCCGCAGGGTCGGTACAAAACAAATGCATCACATGAAGGTACAAAAGCAAAGGACTTGTCATCGCTATGCAACCTCAGCCTCCCTTGAACTCGGCTGGAAGCATTTCCTATAGGCGGCCTGCCTTGCGCAACCCTGGAGCAGCGGGATGAAGTACAATACATCGATCTCATGCCCGACAACGTAGAACCTTGCCAACGGAGAAATAGCCAGGCAGATTCTAGACCACGCGTTCGGCTCTTACCATATGGAGCCATATTGCACATGGTTTCGCGAAGCGCTGCACCGCCGGCCCAGACGCAAAGTCGTATAGTACACATGCCATCGCGAAGGCTCGGATTCGGGCGAAGGGTCGTAGGACGCAGGCCATGGTGTGTGTTTGTACACAATTTCGGACGTGCTTGAGCGGAGGTCATCCGCAGGCATGTAGCTGCATGAGCAGGACATAGATGCATGTAGGACGCGGACCTGTAATTGAACGACCTGAGTGCAGCCGGCAAGATTGAGTCAGAAGACATCCATCAGTCGCATACACGATGTACAACGACAGCGGCATCGAAAGGTTGGCGATATTGGAGAGGCTGAGAGCTGCACTGCGCTGCATGCCATCGGTTTCTCATACAGCATGCTTGCTATAACGCTTCGTCGTGTCTGCTGTTGGCCAGTATCAGCGTTGGGAAGGCTTTGGGCTTGACATGGACGTTGCCTGGACGCAGGACGATGACGATGGAGGTACACACTACACACACACACACACACACACACATCATTCCGGTGCTATCGCGGAAGACTTGGCATTGGGTTTAAAGCATGCTGCGTTCGCTGGGAGGGCTTGTTCTCGAAGGTATCAGCACATGCTCGAGGTGGGCAATGTCTTCCGTGCGATCCGCCCTTCAGATTTCCTGCTTCCAGCGTGATGAGCATGAGCATGAGCATGAGCATGAGCATTTGCCCACCCAACGAACTACGGTACAGTAGTATCGTCAGTGGGAGAACACGTCGGCATTGATCGTGCGATTTGTGATTGCCGAGATACGGCCGTCCTCATTCGCCTCATCTCGCTCTTGAAACGCAGACCATATGCCGACCGCGAGCGGCGCCTGCACCGCGTGTCTTCGTGCACGCTGGACGCAGTCAGACGCGCAGTCGCCCAGCGGCTTCTTCACAGCATAAGTGCAGTGCAGTGCAGTGCAGTGCATTCTGTGCTTACACGTGCAGGCAAAAGTAAAAATTCAGGCGAGACGA
Organism: Exutisphaerella laricina CBS 326.52; assembly: GCA_000504385.2. Taxonomy (NCBI): domain Eukaryota; kingdom Fungi; phylum Ascomycota; class Dothideomycetes; order Mycosphaerellales; family Mycosphaerellaceae; genus Exutisphaerella; species Exutisphaerella laricina. Next base: position 160,689 of record KZ106787.1, on the reverse strand, counting down.
GACAGAACCTGACGAGCGGCGTTAATCCATCATCGCTGGCAGAGTAGCTGACGTCGGAGACCTGCGACTTCTTTCCACGGTTCCGAGAAAAACCCCCACTAATAAGGGCCCCAACGCAGAATGTCAAACTCACTTTCCGTGAGCTCTTCTTCACAACCACTACCGTCACCACTGTCCTCCGCTCAAAGACGAGTTGCTTCAGTATCTGAACACATCACAACCACCGGCACCTCACCCACCATGAGCGCCCAAGAGCCAGTGTAAGTCGAACATCCCTCCTACCCTGTTGATGTCACCCAGACGACCCCGCCATGAAGAAGAAGAAGGAGAAGAAGAAGAAGATTTTGTTTGTAAGCAACGTTGTAGCTTTGGAGGCTCTGCCTCTGCAACGGAGAGCATGAACCAAGCGCACTTGCAGTGTCCATCAGAGGGAAAGCCGCGAACACTCGATGTCCCATACCACCACCAGCATTAGTCACCCCAAGCTCCGAAACGGCTTCTCCGAAGCTCAAAACACGCAATGCAGTTCTAGCTGACATGCCACTTTCACAGAGGAGACTTCGGTCTCATCGGTCTCGCCGTCATGGGTCAGAACCTGATCCTCAACGCCGCCGACCACGGCTTTACCGTCGTCGCCTACAACCGAACTGTTGCCAAGGTCGATCGCTTCCTGGAAAATGAGGCCAAGGGCAAGAGCATTGTTGGAGCCCAAAGCATCAAGGAGTTCGTTTCCAAGCTCAAGAAGCCACGCCGCATGATGCTTCTCGTCATGGCTGGCAAGCCAGTTGACGACTTCATCGAGCATCTGCTCACTGAAGGTGGTGTCGAGGCCGGCGATATCATCATTGACGGTGGAAACTCCCACTTCCCAGACACCAACCGCCGTACCAAGTACCTTTCCAGCAAGGGCATTCGGTTTGTCGGTTCCGGTGTATCTGGTGGCGAGGAGGGTGCCAGATACGGTCCATCCATCATGCCAGGTGGTAACGAGGAGGCATGGCCATACATCAAGGACGTGCTCCAAAGCATTTCTGCCAAGTCTGACGGCGAGCCATGCTGCCAGTGGGTTGGTGATGAGGGTGCTGGTCATTACGTGAAGATGGTGCACAACGGTATCGATGACATGCAGCTGATCTGCGAGGTGAGTTCAGCCATTGCATTCCTACCCCACGACAATCGCCACTGACGATCTTGCAGGCCTACGACATCTTGAAGCGCGGTCTCGGCCTCAAGGGCAGCGAGATCGCCGACGTCTTCGCAAAGTGGAACAAGGGCGTGCTCGATTCTTTCCTCATTGAGATTACCCGCGATATTCTCTACTTCAACGACGACGATGGCACGACTCTGGTCGAGAAGATCCTCGACGCTGCAGGACAGAAGGGTACCGGCAAGTGGACTGCCATCAATGCCTTGGACATGGGCCAGCCAGTAACGCTTATTGGCGAGGCTGTGTTTGCCAGATGTCTGTCTTCGCTCAAGGGCGAGCGTACTCGTGCCAGCGAGAGGCTTTCTGGCCCAACCCCAAAGTTCGAGGGCGACAAGGAGCAGTTCCTCGAGAACCTTGAGCAGGCTCTTTACGCCTCAAAGATCATCTCATACGCACAAGGCTTCATGCTCATGCAATCTGCTGCCAAGGATTACGGATGGAATCTCAACAAGCCAGAGATCGCCCTCATGTGGCGTGGTGGCTGCATTATCCGCTCCGTTTTCTTGAAGGACATCACCAGTGCATACCGCAACAACCCAGACCTCGAGAACCTGCTCTTCAGCGATTTCTTCCACAAGGCCATTGACAAGGCCCAACCTGGTTGGAGAGACGTTGTTTCCAAGGGTGCCCTTTGGGGTATTCCTACTCCTGCTTTCTCCACTGCGCTGTCGTTCTACGACGGTTTCAGGACAAAGGATCTACCAGCCAACCTCCTCCAGGCACAGCGTGACTACTTTGGCGCACACACTTTCCGCATCAAGCCAGAATTTGCCAACGAGAAGTACCCAGAAGGCAAAGACATTCACGTCAACTGGACCGGCCGTGGCGGAGACGTCTCTGCTTCGACGTACAATGCTTAAGCCTGTGCAGGAGCTTTTATGCCAGTAGCATAGTTTGTGACATGGATAACATCTAGCCGAGGTTGGCAGATTCATGACAATGAGATAGGATGGTTTGAGATGATCCTCGGAATGGGTACTACTATGATAGACAAAGCTGCATGTAGCGAATGCCTGAATGAAGAGCATGTTATTAGATGAACTCAAGGACCGTGTCCTTGCCTTCCTATGTTGGTGTGTTTTTAGTTGTAAGGGTACAGATATACTATGCTTCCGCGCAATGTATAGATCCTCGCGGGCTCTCTCCTAACAATGTGCGAATTGTATCTCGCGAGAAAAGTATCAGGTAACGCCCTTCTGGCACCGTGATGCCTGGCGCGCCCATTTGACGCTGACTAGCACGATATATAACGATTGTTGCGGGGAGACACACCTCACACGTTGCGCGCCTTCTACACATTCTCATATTTTCACCCTTCACCACGACTGCAACCCATTACACCCACAAGCTGCTGCCTCCACTGGAACATCCTGTATCGACTTGGAGGATCACTAACACCGTCATTAAGGACTTGCTCTCGGTACGAGCTTCATCACGAGTCCACCGTCATCACCACCACCATCACTATTACCACACGACACTGCACGACTGTAGCTTGACCCAGCCACCGCCAGCGGCACAAGTGCCAGAACCATGGCTAATTCTAACGGCATGCCTCAACAACCCATGTTGATCAAGCCGGAGCACATCGACACGCTACCGCACCTCAGCGCTCAGACCAAGACTCAGTACAAGGAGGGCCTCCGGGCTCTCTGGCAACAGATGGACAACAATCCAGAAGGTAGTGAGGAGTGGGCTAAAGCCAGAGAGAAGATCAGAGTCGCCAGTGCCAAGCTCATGAGTAGCATGGCGCAACAAGGAAACCGACCTGGCTCAGCACCAGGTCAACCACGGCCTAACCCGCTGCAGCAACCAGGTAATGTACAGCAGCAATCATCTGCTGGTCAACAGCAGCAGCAGCAGCAGATGGGACAACAATCGCAAGGTGGCATGACACCGCAACAGCAACAGATGGCGGCTCGACAGGCGGCACAGGCACAGGCACAGGCGCAAGCACAGCGAGCGCAAGGCGGACAACCGGCAGGAGGGCAGAACCTGCAGGCGTTTCAGCAGAGACTTCTGGCAGAAGTAGACAAGACCAACCTGGTTCAGCCAGGAGGGATGTCAGATCAGCAGTTCTTGACCTTAAAGAATGGCTTCCGCAGGATGGGGTTGAACTTCCTGACTCAGGTCCAACAGATCAAGGAAAAAGCCATACAGCTGCACAAGCAAATGGAGCAGATGAAATCGAACGGACAAGAAGCTCCCCAGCCGATGCAGCAAAGTCTCGAGCAACTGCGACACCAGATGAAGACCGCTGAGAACAAGTGGGCTCAATGGAAGCAGTTTGGGGAAACCGGCAACTATCAACAGATTGCCAAACACATCCAGCCGCAGAACCAGCAACGCCCGGGCACCCAACCTGAACAATCGGCGCAGAACGTACCGCAGCAAGGACAGCAGCAACAGCAGCCGCCCTCGTCGCAAAGCCAGCAACAACAACCCGATGCAAAGCCAGCGAATGTGGCTAATCCACCTGCCACACCACAAGCGCAGTCGAATTTCCAGCAAACGTCACAGGGCAACCAGAATCAACAGGGCGCGCCTTCACAACAATCCGGGCAACAAAACGTCGCGCAACAACCGACACCACAAACCGCGACTGCGCCACAGTCTGCTCAGGGCTTTGCGCAACAAAACATCCCACAACAACAACAGCAGCAGCAACCTCTCAACCAGCAGCCTCGGCCGCAGACCAACACGCAAGCGCAGCCGCCAATGGGTCAGCAACAGAACACGCCCACCGCAATGCCCAACGGCGCCGGCCAACATCAACAAACGCAGCAAACTCCACATTTACAGCGCACTGGCACATTCAACCATCAAGAAGCTCTAGCACAAGCAAATCAGACGCGTACGCCTACAGCCGGCAACAATCCCCAGGTCACGATGCCGAACCAGGTACCCAACGGCGTGCCGTTCGGTCAACAACCTCAACCTGGCACACAACAGAACACACCCACCGGCGGGAACTTTCCCAACCTGCAGCCAAGCCACCAAGGTAGCGCTAGCACCAAATTCCCCATTCCAAAACAACTTGCGCTCAACCCGCTTACACAGCAACCCGTTCCAGGACCTCCATCGCGCCCCACTATGGCCAACTCAGGCGTGATGTACACCCCTGGCGTTCCGCGCCAACCACCATACACACTCGAAGGCGAAGGTGACCGCGTCCTCAGCAAGCGCAAACTCGATGAGCTCGTTCGTCAGGTCACTGGCGCAGCGCCACCATCCTCGACTGAGAGCGAATCTTCTTCCATCCTGTCCCCGGACGTCGAAGAGTCCATGCTCCAAGTCGCTGACAACTTTGTCGACGATGTCATCACTGCCGCCTGCCGACTCGCAAAACTGAGAACGAACCAGACCCTAGACATTAGAGACATTCAGATGGTTCTCGAGCGCAATTATGGCATTCGCATCCCTGGCTACAGTCTTGACGAGATCAGAACTGTGCGCAAGTTCCAGCCTGCACCTGGCTGGCACAATAAGATGCAAGCGGTACAGGCGGGAAAGGTCATGTCGAGTAGGGACTCTTAGGACAAGCCTATTGTATATCCAGCAACATGCGAGCAGGGTGTTCCAGCGGCGGCACTAACGAAGGAGCCTACCGCATCTTCGAAACATACGCAGGCGGATCTTGCGCCAGCTACAGCACACGGAGGACTGACGCAGAACCAAATGAACCAGCAGAGTCAAGCTTCAATGCAGCAGCAGCAATGGATGGAAAACCAACAACTACCGAGGAACCAGCAGCCTACTATGGCACAGAAAGAACAACAGCAGTTATTGAGCCGTCAGCGATCTTGGCGCAAGAACAGAACACAGTTTATGCTGTTAGTCCACAATTTACTGCATCTCCAGCGAAACCATTGGGAACTAGTCTGACCGGTCAGGTCAATCTAGGTCCCTGGCATCATAGAACGAGCGTCTTGCACATGCACTGGCAAGCTTGCGATACTGGGCCTCTTGTCCTCAAGAGACAGCCGAAGTCCTTTAGCCTTATGAACTCCCTCGACAAGAGCCGGTGCGCATGCTTCTTTAGCATTACATAGATGGATGGAGAGGCTGTATCCTGGTCTTCGAAGATGTACTTTGGTTGTGCGGATGTGTTGCGACGAAGACTTTATGCGAGAGTGTTGCGCCACTCTTGGTGTCTTATCTTCTGAGCCAACAAGCGCGGCTGCACTTTGACGGGCTTTGGTAGATAATAACAGGGAGAGTTGAGACGTTTAATGGAATTAAGGCTCATCTGAATGCACTTCTGATTTGCCACTGTGGCTAGTAGCAATTACTACGAAGTATAGTCCTTCTCGTAATCTTTGCTACTGTGCACACTACCGATCACTGACCTCCCACATCCGGATCTTACCTTGTTCATTCGCTACTGCTAATACAGCATATGCGTCACTCGCCTCTATGACGTCTCCCTTTGCGAATGCTACGCCGGTTATTCTGCCTAAAGGGGTGTTGCTTGTAGGCCAGTTCTTGAAGACTGTGCAGCTGGGGAGGTGCACTAGTCTCATACTGTCTCGCTTCCATTGCGATGCCATGGCGAGGATTTGCCCGTCGTGGGAGAATGTCAAATGTGACGTGGGGGTCGTGAGGTGATGTAACGTTTTGGTCGGTTTAGGTGTATCGGGCACGACTTGTTCGGTACTCGCTGCGATTGACGTGGTCTTCTTGCTGGACGTGTCGAGCCATGCCCTCCGATCGTAGATGTTCACGATGCCGGAGCTGGAACCTATGGCTATCCAGCGGTCGTTGCCGATGGGGGATTTGAGCAGCTCGTGGTGGCCTCCCAAGGCGATTGTGGTTGTGCCGACGGCGCCTTCGTCTTGCCAGCGAGCTATTATGCGTTGCGAGGTGAGGGACCACTCTGTTAGTTCGCCGTTCTTGCCGGCTATGCAGAGACCTTGGCTGTTGCGCCACCAGGCAAATTCGGCTACGCCGCCAAGGGATTCGACCCGAATCTGGGTGGTCCATTGGAGGGTGCTGGCGGAGAGGATGTTGATTATGCCGCCGCCCTTTTTTGTAGAGCCGAGGAGTGCCATATGGTTGCCGTCTGGGGAGAGCTTGAAGCGCTCCATGGATTTTTGTTCGTGCTGTTGCCCGTAGATGCGGGTGATCTTTTCGACGCGGCCAGTCTGCAGGTTCCAGACGTGGAAGTAGCGGCGCCGGGCGGAGAGGAAGATCCTTGAGTCCGTAGGGTGGAAGGAAGTTGTGGTGAGCTCCGATCCACGGATGTGTAGACTCGTTAATAGAGGGTTAGGTGTTAGTGCCGGCGGCGAGGAAGCCAGATGGTGGAGGTACAGTGTCGACGATGGTCCGGAAGATAGCAAAAGAGGTAACGTAGGGTGGAACGACAACGACGTGATAGCGCTGGGTTGCACACCAGCAATGCCCTTCTGCGGTTGTATGTTGATCACCTCAGGTCTAATCTTCCTCTTCTTGCCAGCTCCAGGACCTGATTGCCGAACCAGAGATTCGGCATCCTGCAGTAATTTTGAGAGTGGTGCTGCTGAGGGCAAATCTTCGTCCATGGCCATCTCCTCATCTGACGACCCTTCGTCTGAGACTGCATTGTCCGAAGTCCTCCTCTTCTTCTGCGCCGGTCTCTGCATTGCTGTCTGCGCCCATGCTGGCAGTGGATTGAGCAGTTCGAACTGTTTCCTCAGTCTCTTCGCATACTCCTTACCATTGACGACATCTTCGGCTTCTGTCCTGCGCAGCTTTCGCAATCTCGGCACAGATGCTAGGGAAACTAACGTGCGCTCATCGTCGCTGTCTTCCCAAGCAGGTGGCTGTCGTGATCGAAGTGTTCCGTCATGACTTTCGTCGTCCGCAGCAGCTTCAGGTTGTCGGTAAAGTGCTTGACTGTCGTCGCCAGTGTCGGTGAAGAAGAGCTGCTACATGTCAGAAATTGCACGATCCCGACCATCACAGTGCATGCCCACCTACTTGCGCATCTTCCAAGTCCTGCAGTGCACGCGTCGCAGCGTCGTCGTCGCCGTCGTCTTCGGCGTCTTCCATTTGCGTATCTCTGAGGCCCTCCCTGAAGCCAGCACTGTCGCCAAAGACCAGTCTCTCGAGCTCTACTTCTGTCTCATCTTTGTCTGGCCCGCCGTCCACTCTGATTTCCACATCCGACTCGACATCGTCTTCCTCTTCCTCTTCATCCTCGTCGGGGGCGGGAGGAGTGGGCTGCGGTGCATCCTGGCGCTTGGCGACTTTGCTCTGCTTGGACTTGGCCATGTTCACTTCTTGTTGCGCAATAGCTGTCATGCGACAATGCAGGACGATCACATGCAGCAGCTCTAAAAAAGTTCCGTTGTCGAAGCTTTGACGCCACAGCGCTGACTGACTACTCTAAGTCCCTGCTTAGCTCTCCCGCGGAACGGAAAGTGGCTTGAACGCTCTGGATGGATGTCGTCGGTCTTCAAAGACAACAAGTACATCAAACAACCAAAGAGCGCCACCAAAACACGCGACAATCGCACAATCAGATACACCGTCGCAATCTTCACCGCTGCAATCGGCGTCCTTGCTGGCCACAACCGACGCACCGTATCGTTTTTGACCTGCTCTTATTGCTTGGAGACACGCGCCCGTGTAGCAATCTGCGAGGTCGAGCCTCTGACCATTCTTTCCCCTTCAACCGTCTGCACACATTCACAACATATATCTGCTCGTTCGCGACGACAACACGAACGTCGCCATGGCATCGGTAGATCCAGGGAGCGACCTCCAGGCGCAGATCCAGGCGGCTGTCCAACCAAAGCTCATGGAAAATGGCTGGGTCGTCGAGGAGGCCGACACCACTCTCTCAGAATATGTCACCATGATGATTGTTAACGGCAAAGACATCAACGGCGTCAAGGCAGAACTGGGCAGCGATCTACTCGGCGTTGGCGAAGATGATGCTGCAGTCGGCGACTTCGCAGAGTGGCTATTCGGCCTAGTGAACACGCTTTCAGCTCCTCCACAGCCGCAGGCTTCGAGTACAGAAGCACCGCAGGAAGGACAGCAGTTTCAACAGATTCAGTCGACACAAGATGCTCAAATGGAAGACACACCGGCATCTACAGATGCACCGTACGTTCACCTTTCTCCTTTCCAACAGCACGGGGAATCGCCTTGGCAGAGATGCCAGAGCGATCTACCCATCTCACCCCTTGCTACTCTGTGCTCAACGGCTATTGTCAGCAAACGCTGCAGCAGCTAACATGTCACTCCAACAGTCCGACAGGTCCTCGATCGATGCGAAACGGTACCGCCGACCGAGGTCGTGGCAACAGAATGCTGCGTCAGATGAACGGTAGTATGGGTCGATCGAATGACCTACCGGACAGTCTTCGAAAAATCAAGGGTGCTGCAGGTGTTGGCGCAGGGCGGATCGACTCACATCGCGGACGAGACGGCGCACCTCGAGGTCCACGAAACAACGGTGTCGTGGGTAACGTCCAGCGCGTCATGAACGGCGGTCGAGGTGGACATCATAATAACATGAATGCCATGGGTGGCAATGGGCCTGTCAACGCCCAGCAACAGATGCAGTTCATGCAGATGATGGAGATGCAGGCTACCATGGTCGCTCAGCTACTGCAACAGCAACAGCAGGGCGGTCCTGTGCAGAACGGCAGAGGCGGGCATACTGCACGAGGCGGGCGTGGAGGAAGGGGAAGAGGAGGCGCACGAGGTGGAGCTCAGCAATCGACGTTGCATGCAGTCGATGGCAAGTTGCCAGATGCACCACTTTCCGCTGGACCTAGCGCTTCCGGTGGCATGGAGATCGACGGTGGGAACGGACACAGCAGCGACATGTTCTCCACCATGTGCAAGTTTAACACCAACTGTTCCAACCCGAACTGCGGCTTTGCACATCAGACTCCAGCAAACTCTCGCCCTATAACAGTCGACCTTGCAGATACTTGCGACAAGGGCATTGCTTGCTTGAATCAGAAGTGCACTGCTCGCCACCCAAGCCCAGCACTTCGCAACACACATCTCGGTGGTGGCGCATCACAACAAGCTGATTGCAAGTTCTACCCCAACTGCACTAATCCACAATGCCCTTTTCGCCACCCCAATCAGCGACCATGCCGCAATGGCGCAGACTGCAACGTGGAGGGCTGCACATTCGCTCACTCAAAGATCAAGTGTCGTTACAGCCCTTGCACGAACCCAGTCTGTCCTTTCAAGCACGACGAAGGCCAGAAGCGAGGAAAGTTCGCAGATAAGGTGTGGACGCCAGATCAGAATGGTGATGGCAAAACAGATCGATTCGCCGGTTTGACGAAGCACGATGAGTCTGGAGAAGAGCTCATCCGTCCGAATAACAACGGTCAGAGCGAAAGCGCGCCGCAGCAAGAAAATGCTCAGGTCGATTCTCAGATGGAGACACAGATTGAGGTCATCTAGGCGACTGGTCCAAAGGCTGTGCACAAAGACGAAGGTTACTCAAGTCCGGCAAGCGGCACTTCCACTGAAGTGGTAATGAGCGACGGTGCTGAACACGTTCCGTGGCAGCAAAGGCGACAAGGCGGCGCATCAAGAGCTCTCGTAAAAGAGACGGATGCTTTGGATTGCATGAGCACGGATGTAACTATGATGGATAGGAAGGATTTCCGCTGAAGCGGCTTTATTCTACAAGAGCGCAAAGAATCTCGCAGTACTAGTGTAGCACTATATATTACAGCTGCGCGCCGTTCGTTCAGGCGCTTGCAAGGCAGTTCTTCTGTGCCATTTCTTCTGCTATATCGTCAGCTCCCACCATGCTTCCGTCTAACAGCAGCGATGACGTCGATCGGTGATGAACGAGACTTGATACTTTAGCTGAGCAGTACCCACCCGTGCACTGCTTGAAGCTATTGACATAGTTGTGCTCATTACCATCGCGGATCCTCTCTGGAGAAAGATGGCTCCGAACACTGCAATCGACCTGTAAGTCATACATTCCCAAATTCGTGAAAAAACACGTACATGCGACAATTATTGACATGCTAACCTTGCTACCTACTGCTACACACAGCTACACAGCCGGCACCCCCAACGGACAAAAAATCTCTTGCACCCTCGAAGAACTCGGCCTTGCATACAATGTCTCCAAGATTGACATTGCGAAGAATCAACAAAAGGAGGCGTGGTTCTTGAAAATTAATCGTAATGACACACACACACACGCATGACCCACCATCTCTCCTCTCCTCTCCTCTCCTCTCCTCTCCTATACACACACAAACTTACGTCTACTACTACCTTCCCACGTTAACTGCTGACTGATACTTTTCGCTGTCCACTCTAGCTAATGGCCGAATTCCAGCCATCGTCGATCAGGGACAGAGGATTTTTGAGGGGAGTGCCATACAGCTTTATTTGTGTACGAGGTATGACAGAGATTACAAGGTGAGTAAAGGAGGGTCACAGGTGGGGGGGGAGGGGCATGAAATGACGCTTTTTTTTCCAAGGGGGATGTACCTTTTCTTATGGTATGTAACGGGTATGCTGATTATGTGTGGTTTTTTGGTTATTTTAGATCTCTTTCCCGTACGATTCGACTGAGTACTGGGAGATGGTGGCGTGGCTGACGTGGATGCAATCGGGGTTGGGGCCGATGCAGGTAAGAATTAGAAGGTACTGGGGATATGGGTTATGGCTAATGTTCATGAATAAGGGGCAAGCGAACCATTTCTATCGATACGCTCCGCACAAGGATGAGTATGCCATTAAGCGGTATCAGACGGAGACGAAGAGGCTTTATCAAGTCCTGGAGGATAGGTTGAGGGAGACGGGGGATGGGTGGTTGGTGGGAGGGAAGTACAGCATTGCGGATTTGTGTTGTTTTAGTTGGGTAAATTGGGCGGAGTGGGCTGGGGTGGACACGAAGGTATGTTTTTGAGAGCTGTAGTGTTGGGGCAGAGTGCTGATTTGTATTGGGATAGCCATTCCCGGAGCTGGAGAGGTGGTTGCACACGATCCAGAAGAGGCCTGCTGTGGAGAAGGGAGTGAATGTACCGGATAAGTTTGAGATGAAGGAGGCGATGAAGACAAAGGAGGGGGAGATGGAGTATGCGAAGCATCACAGTAATTGGGTCATACAGGTAAGTCTCCCATTGAAAGCGCTGCATGTGAAATCGTTGTAATGACTCGTTCGTGTAGGGGATGAAGGAGGACCAGGAAAAACATAAACAGTGAGCAAGGCTCGAAGTACCGTGTGAGTCTCTCCGTCAAGCTGAATTCGAAAATGACCTCAATGTTGTACATTGCCAAGGAAGACTACCAAAATCGCGCAATAAGTGTGACAGGCTTAGCATTGTATTCGGTCAGTTACGTTGTAGGCACTTACGCTCCAGCTGCCCCCAGGATCTCGTGGCGTTTGGGCCGAGTTGCAAGCGACAGTGCCGTTGCGAACAAGAAGGTTCAGCCAAGCAGGATGCTCAGAAGGAGGATGTTCACGGCAAATCCTTGTTCTTGTGCTCCGATGTCCAGCCGGTATAACAAAAAGATAGGTAAAACGATGAGGGACATGGTCATCAGGCTGATGATGATAAACGTCGCATTATGGACCAAGATTCTGCTTGGAGGCCAGAATGAATTTACTAGTCGTCCAAGTGCACAATCCAGGGCCATATGCTCCGAATTCGGATTCCTCGTGAAGGGTCTTGAGTAGTCTTTGGGAAGCGAAAGTGAGAAGTAAAGGACGCTTGCCTGCGACGCCTGGTAGGAAGCTGTAGGTATTGACACGTCCGAGGAAGCCATCCAGTATGGGATAAACTTTGACTGAAGTTTTAGATGGCCGAGATGATCGGATCCGACACCAGACAGTGCTGAGGGGGGGCATCAGTCCGCGGAAGTGGCTCATGTGAAGAAGTCTCCGCCTCCTCGTATGCCAGAATGGCGATAACAAACCCATATCCCATCGTCGTGGCTTCTCCGCCAACGCAGTATGCTCACGCTTTCACGATTGAACATCGGGTTGTCCGGCGTATTGCAGCCGCGAAGAGTCATCCAGACCTCAGCAGTATTCTCGCCCTTCTTCCTGCTGCAGTTGACGTTGGTGACGATGACTTTCCATCCCGGGTTCTCCCGCCGGAAGAGGTCTGTGTTCCTCAGATGGTCCTTGAGGTTTGTAGCTGGTGGTACCGGGCAGTTGTGGATGGTCTCGTCGACCATCTCGAAGTCCGGACTCATGTACTGCTCCATGACGGACATGTCCTTCAAGGTGTGGCTCTCCATTACCTTGGTTGACAGGTACTCCAAGTAGTGGGCCGCGGATGTGAAGCGCATCTTGGCGATGTCCTCCTCCACTTCGAAGACACATGTTCTTTCTGCCGCTGGCATCTTCACCGTGCACAGTAGTGTGCATTGCATTGCATGGAAGCAAGTCGCACGAAGATTGAGATAATGATCATGATATTATAAGGTGTGCAATCCTTATCGGCCTGGGCCTCGGCTGTTTTGATGCCGTGTCGCACTTGCCAGATCAAGCGCATCTCACTTCATCAACGTGCCTGCCTCATGTGAGCGCTGAGAAGTCATGAGGGGAGGGGTGCATGTACGATGGCATTGGAGCATGGCAGCACTTCGGCCAGGAAGTATGTCGAGCTCGCCGAACCTGCCAGCATGAAGGTGGGAAGGTGGAAAGTCCACCTTGTGCAGACAGTCAGCAAGAGCTTCTGTAAGTACAAACATCAAGACCTCCTTCACATATTCCGTCCTCCTCTTCACGCCACCAGCAGCAGCACTACATACCATCCACATCGGTAACACGAAAGCACCGTCAACATGTCCATGTCCCTTCAAGACGTCCAAGCCCAGCCACGGGAGGGTTTCCCGAGACCATTCCCAAACACGCCAAGCAATGTTCTCGAGCAGTTCAGCATGCAGGGCAAAGTGGTGGCAGTGACTGGCGCTGGCGAGGGTATTGGATTCGCTGTTGCTGAAGCAATTGCTGAAGCTGGCGGCGACGTCGCTTTGATCTACAACTCCAACCCAGCAGCCAAGGAGAAAGCAACGACTCTTGCTCAACAGCACAGCGTCAAGACAATAGCATATCAGCTGGATATCTCCAATCCTACCAGGGTGGAGCAAGTCATCAACCAGATTGCTCAAGACTTTGGAAAGCTAGACGTCTTCGTGGCAAACTCTGGTGCTGCTATCTCGAAGCCGATCTTGGACATGTCTCTCGACGAGTATCACTTCCTGCGCACTGTCAACTGTAAGTCTATCAGAGGACGAGAAAGATATGGTCAGAGGAACTGAGATGTCGTACAGTTGACGGAACATACTACTGCGCCAAGTACGCAGGGCATATCTTCAAGAAGCAGGGCTTTGGAAACCTCATCATTAATGCCAGCATCTCGGCCCACATCGTTAACGTGCCGATAGATCAGCCTGTATACAACGCCACCAAGGCCGGTATCCTCCACCTTGGCAAATCACTTGCCAGGGAGTGGAGGGACTTTGCTCGCGTCAATTCGGTCAGTCCCGGCTTTTTCGATACCAAGCTTGGAGCAGCACCAGCCATCCAGAACGAAGCGTACAGAATGGCAGTGCTGGGGCGACAAGGTCACACGAAGGAGATCAAGGGCTTGTTCCTGTACCTGGCCAGTGATGCTTCAAGCTACCAAACTGGAAGCGATACGATCATTGATGGTGGTTACACCTTGCCATAGGAGTCAGTCGAAACTCATGTTCTAGCAACGTCACGCAACGACTTGCTGTGAGTTAGCATTCCTACTCATCACACTCGACGTCTCCCAAGATTGCAGTACTCCTCATGTCGTTTACAGGTTGAGTAAGCATCACAGCAGATCAACCATGAGGTAAGGTAAACTGTCCGATTATTGCAAGCATCGCAGCAAATCAATTTGAGTCATCCTGCCTGCATAACAAAGCGTCTCTCTAACCTAAAACGCGGTAGACCGGGTACTCGTCCCCGACATGCATGGGCACAACATTGAAGCTGACATACGAATCAACATTCTCCGGCTCGAGTGCAACAAAAGCCAGAGCAGCGTTCTTCTGCCTTGTGCTGACCCAGAAACTCCCCTGTGGAAGCTCAACGTCCCTCATCGTAGAATTTGTCGTCACAGTGGCTCGAACTGTACCATCGTAGTAGGATCCGGCAAAGGATGACGTCTGAATCGTAAGTGCTTCCACAGTGCCACGGTAGGAATGTTGTAGTGTTTCGACGTCAAGTCCAGAGATCCGCAGACGCTCAGCCAAGTCTTTCCATCCCCGCGGAATCAGGTACGCTTCAGGCCTTGCTTTGGTCAGATCCGCAATAACTGGCGTCGTGCTGAAGAATTTCACAGGCACTTGGAGAAGCTCGCCACTATCGTAATCGACAAAGGTCCAGTTTCGTGTGTACGACTTGCTTCGATCCGTAACTACAAGGTCCTCGGAGCTGTTCACAAACTCTGTGATCCCCCCTTCGACCACCTCGCGAACTTGGACAGCATTATCGCACGCCGTCTGAAGAGTAGCTTCCAGCATAGCTAGCCCCGTTGCCGTACGGCGCGCAAAATGTTGATCGGCAATCCCGTCACCTCGCATCTCAAAGAGAAATACAATCGCCTGCGTGAGGCCGAACGCATTTCTGCCAATCCTGGCAGCACTTCCGGCCTCGAAGAGGGTAATCGTGGTGGAGGAGTCGTCATCGTGCCCGCTAGTATCGTGTTCCGCATATGGATTCCATGTGAACCCCCCAGCCTCGAGATGGGCACCAATGGCTGGAGCGAATAGCTCTTCGGACATTCGTCGAATGCCTGCGTTTATGTTGAGATTCTTGGCTGCGCTAAACATGGCATCAGCGCCTCGGACGTAGCGCCCACCACCATACAGGGATTTGGCGGAGTACTCGTGCATGTCAATTGCCATGTGCGGGGCGAACGCTGAGAATGTCGTCTTGATGTCTCGTGTCTGTTGCCTAGCAAGTTTTGTGTGATCACGATTGGGGTCGTAATTGGTCGCAAACCTTCGCTGGAAGTATGCCTGCCAATTCATTATGTTAGCCTTGGTATCTCCCAAAAACATACAAAATTAAGGGAGTAGATGCCATCATGAAAGCTTTCTGAGACATCACAAGGCTTCTATACATGCTTACTCACCACTCCATCTGGATTATAACGTGGAAGGACCATTATGTCGAGCTTTTCTAGTATGGTCGACGCCCAGGTCTGATTCGCATCCATCTTGCCGAGCAAGGCAAAAATCGCCTGGTCTCCCGCCGGTTCGTTGCCATGTGCTGCGCCTTGTATCCATATTCTGATCTTTCCCTCAGAAGCTGACGCATTGCTGCGCGACCGACTGTTCGTAAGGTGGACGTAGGGCAAGGTACGACCTTCTTCACTCTGATAAACAGCCGGGTGATAAATGAGCCACTCATTCCTCTCTGCCAAAGATCGAATGAAGAAGTCTTGCCGGGCATCACTTGTAGGCCCGACTGTTCCGTTCGCGAACGCGGGCGGGACACCAAGTGGATCCAGGAACGCTGGACAGAATAGCTCGATATCAGGATGAGGAAAGTTGGCGGCGACCTGAGGTGGATCTTTCCAAACGGAGTCATGATTGTAGCCGTATTGGTTCGCACAGGCGGCGCCAAGCACCAGAGGCCAGAAAGTTATTCCATGCATCTCCAGGGTAAGACTTTGGTTTGTGTCTGCTCCAGCGAAGGTCTCCAGCTCTCGAAAGGGAAGCACGCGTTGGCTCTTCGTAAGGTAAGGGTGGCAGGTGAAGTTACATCGCTGCGGTAGAATGTATTGCTTCAGCCCCTATCGGCACAACATCGAGCGTTTGACTTGGTGGTAGTATCCGTGGAGCTGCTAGGTCCTGTAGTCGACTTATTAGAGACGTAGGGCAGTATACTGCCTCTGGTCACCGATCGTGTCAGTTTCAACCGTGCGCCCTCAGTGAATTTTGAGCTTGAACAGGGTATTTTTGAGGCTGCTACTCGTATACATAGCAGCCTGGTCTCGAAGCCTTACCGGGTGCGCATTGATACTTCCAATGGGCCCGATGCAGGGGCAAGCCGCTGCAATGAGATGACTTGGCAGGCATTGATGCTTGGCCGTGTCGACTGCTACACTTTCGACTACGTATCTGCCTTGATCCCTGCCTACCGCATTAGCCGGACGCGTGCACGCGAGTGTCTCACTGATCATCGGCGATACTGCACATTGAACCTGATCGAACGCTGTACGTATGGCTGCCAATATTTGCTGTAACGACGAGTGAAGTACAGATAAACGTCAGAGGCGGATCCTTGGCTTTCCTTATGGACTTCCCACTCAGGGAACGTCTGCGAGATCATCGACTTCACCAGTCTAGCTTGCCAAGCAACTGTGCCTGAACATATGTGTTGCAGCGAACCATGTTGGCCAAATGTGCCGCGCTCCAACGAATCAACAATCCCTAACCTTCTGTGGTTGCTTCGTAGGGCCCCATACAGAGGCCCAACGTAATGCTAAGCACTGGAGCAATAGCACCACCGGGTGCACTAACATTTGAATGATCAGCAGCGATGGTCTATACTGGCGACAGGTTGGAAGGCCATATCGTCAAACCATCCTTAGATGTCAACGATGTGCCGGATACGACCGTGTTTCGATTTCTGGTTGTCGCCAGCTGCTGGGCAAGGTGGCCTCACCTATTTCCTGCCAGTCTTGGCGGATAGAGGCAGAGAGGGACAACTTGCGACAGTTTCCCAGAGAATCTTCGCTGCCTCGCACCACTATGACGAACTGGTTCCAGTGGCAATCGTTCAAATCACGTTCAGGCAGTTGAACGAGACTGTAGCTGCTGGTGAATTTGATGGCAGAGTCAGTGGTCTCCAGGCGCAGATCTCACAGCGAAGCTTCCCACCAGTTCGTGCAATGGCTTCTTCGCAGACTCAATCGCAACTTCCCTGTCCGCAGTATTGCAGATGGCGGCAGCCTGATCGAGTCCAATACCTTGGCCATCTGGAACGACATCTGGGGAAACACTTCAAATGTCGATGTCGCAGTGAGATATTCGTGATTCTGATTGAGCTTTCCACAGAATGCTTTCGCAGCTTTATCTACTTGCGATACCAAGCCGCCGAATAGGCCAAGCGATGATTAGCACAATCGGCACGGCAATCTCGAGATTTCTGGCTCCAAGTCCGCTTTTCCGGATTCCTTCTCTGGCTGGCTTGATCGTGATGGGTACAGATGATGCACATCGAATACCTTGCGACCTGAAGACTCTTTTCGCTGGAAGGACGAAAAAGGTGGCCAGGAGCTGCTGGATGATACATGTTACTGCATGGGGCTCTCCATCTTGCAGCCCTCTTGGCCGGTGCATGCACGTCTTGCTGAGCGGTTGAAATGCTGGTAGCATGTCGTGAAAAGAAAGGAAGTGAAGGAAAAGGAAAAGGAAAAGTGATGGTGTTTGTTTACCCCGGGAGCGGGAAAGACTGACTAAAGCAGCTCTAGCGCAAAGCACAGCCCCTTCCACGTAGTATATAACAAAATCACCAAAATCGTGACAAGATTGCCCCCCGCGTAAAGTCACGGTGACATATCGTCAAATAATGCAAGCCACACGTCGTCTGCATTCGACTCTGACCTGCCGGTTGATCCGAGTAGCTGCTGCCTGAGTGCGGCTGGGTCGTGGCTGTGTTCAAAGCTCTCAGCTCTGCCAGGGTTCAATCATCCTTCACGACAAGTACACACAACATATGTATTTCATCATCGCCTCACAAGCGTCAACAAGCTCCTTCCCAGCCTTGACAGTTCCCCAGTAGCTCTCAGGCCTCGGATCCAAGCAGGCAGACCAAGATATGACGAGAAATACCGAAGACGGATACGGCGGCTATCCACAGCAGCCGCAATACGGCTATGATCAAGGAGGCCAACAAAGTGGATACGGCAACTATTCTTCTGGCGAGCAATACCAGGGTCAAGGACAACATCAGAACTACCAGCAACAAGGCGCTGGTGGTTTCAGTGGCAATCAAGGCTCGGCCCAAGGGTACTATGCCAGCAACGATCAAGCATACCAACAATATCCCCAGCATGATCGTCCTCCGCCCCCACAAGATTATTACAACCAGCAGTCTGGGTGCCCTCCTCAGCACCAGGACCACGGCCCTTATCACCAAGGCTACCGTCAGCACGATCAAAATCATTACACTCCAGCTCCGCCTCCACAGCAACACTACAACTCGGAGTATCCACCTGCCGAGCACTATCGACAGCAGCAAAGCTACAGTGGAAATGTCGACGCCCTCAGATCTTCCTTCGATAATCCTAATGCTCACGCAGAACCGCCAAACTACTATGGTGGTCCTCCTCCTCCTCCCGCTGAGCAATACGGCGCACCAGCCGCATCGGGACAGTATCCGCCCGCTCCAGGCGAAACTGATCGAGGTCTCATGGGGGCTCTCGCAGGCGGCGCAGCGGGCGCATTTGGCGGGCACAAGATGGGTCACGGCATCATTGGCGGCATCGGTGGTGCCGTCGCAGGTAGCATGCTTCAGGATGGGTTGAAGAAGCACAAGAAGAAGAAGGACAAGGGGAACAGGCCGCACGGACGACGCGGGTCGAGTTCCAGCTCTAGCAGCAGCTCTTCAAGCAGTTCTTCTGATGACGAGAAGAGGAGACGACATGGTAAGCACCGTCACCATTAGTATGCGCGGTCTTCTTTGGATTTGTTTCAGGGCTGTACTGACCAACAGCAGGCGGTGCTGCTCTAGCTGGCAACTTCCATGCCTCCTGTCGTGATGTTCATCTTGAGGGCGCGAGACTTGTTGCGCATGCTTGCAACACGCATGGACACCATGTCCGCTCGGACATCGACCTAAATGCGTGCTTTACAAATACAAATGGACAGTTGCACTGGGCTAAAGACGGAAACTTTGCTGCGAGTGCGAGAAACTTCCGACTTACGGACAATGGAAGAATCTTCGAAGCTGAGCTGGGCGATGGTCGTGGTGGATGGCAGCACAATGCTGTTAATCTGGATGAGAGGATCACGAATGAGGATGGACGACTTGTGCTGCTTCATTAACGGCCTATGCTTTGCAAGCTTTGATACCCGCGAATGCATGCCTGACAGATCACGATTTCTCCAAAGTTGTTCTTTCGCCTTGTGCCACAAACAAACATTGATCCGTATGCAAATGGAACCCGACTGCACGAGAACAAGTTCTGCTGATCCAAAAGATAACAGTGGCCCCAGCAACCGAAGCTTTTTTTTTATGGTTTGCTGGAAAGCGTGCTGCTGCTCACCTTCCTGGCAACATGCAGGGCACGAATTGACCCGCCATGCTTGCTGGCGCTCCGGTGCATTCTGATATTCGCTCTTGTGAGCACGAAATTGATGATCTATTTTCCTGATACACATGACACACATATCTTCAAAGCCGACTAGCCAGTAAGCATGGGTATCTCGCTCAATGTATGTAAGCACATCGTCACTCATGTTCCCTCGTACAAGGTCCAGTTCGCGTTCGCACTCTGCCTTCTGCATTTACTGCCTTCCCTGACTCTCGGCGAAGGATGACTTCCTACCACGCTTGGGACGTCAAGATCGAAAGGATCACTACGTCGTGACGATCTTGTCCCGCTTGAAGATACTGACAAGTGTGACGACCCGCGCACATTTTCCACATCTTGCAGGGCTGGGTTGCTGGATTTCGATCTGAACGGATGGATTAGGTGACTACTGAGGTGACTCCATGTCCTGCTAGCTGCTCCTTTTGCACTCTGCAATGTCGCTAGGCTCGGTCGTCTGAGCTTCTCCTGCTTGATGTGCTGGGCAGGCTCTCCTAGCTGTCCATCCTCTTCTTGCGGTGGCGTCAAGAAGGGATCCTCAGGAACTTGCTGCCGTATCACTGGTGCTGATAACACTGATGTGTAGGATTTGAAGGATGGTGCTGCAGTATATGGTGCAATGCACTCTCGCGCTAGTGTCGGGTCGACCACGGCTATGGTAGGCGGTACGTCTGATTGTGAGAGAGGGTGCTGCTGCTGTGAGCGCCGACTATCGATAGGCTTCGGTGCTGTTCCGAACACGAAACCTGTAAGAGAGTGTCGTCTTTTCCCGGTGAGGCTCCTGCCCGTGTCGGTCGATTGCGTCGCTGGTGACGCCGGTCGCGATGAGTCCGGGTTGACGACACGAAGCTGACCTGCAGGTAACGACTCGCGATACCCCTGTCCAGCTCCTGGTGCATAGGGTCGCACCCAGTGCTTGGTGCTCATGCGAATGATACGATGCTCCTCGTCGACTGTGACCGTTGACATGCTTCGCGGCCTTTCTGGAGTCTGTCTAGGCGATCCTCTGCTAGCCGCTGCCACCAGACCGTCGGTCCATTTACGCACAAAGCCTGGCCGAATTGCCTTCTCGCTTATGGAATTGCCGCATTTTGTCGATTTTGCTTGTTTTCTCCGCCTTCTCAGAAATCCGCATATTATCACGCCCACTAAGAGAAGTCCAGCGATGGATCCGGAAAGACCACCTACTATTGCTTGTTTTTGCGAGGGAGAAATTGCCTGAGGAACTATTATTGAACCTTTTCCTGCATTTTGAATGCCGGTCGCTGCGGGTACTGGTGAAGATGCTGCATAAGGTGGTAACCCGGCCTTTGAACTTGCCGTAATCATCGATGGCAAGATTGCCAGCCGAGTTGTGCTTTGGCTTGATACTGTAACCGTCGAAGTCGTCCTTGAATCTGAGTACGAAGATGTTGATATTTCATTTGTTGACAGAGCTGAAGTTGACAGTTGCGACCCAGAGGTGCTAGTCGAGCTCGTCAACGCCTTTGCGGCCGGCATCGTCA
Organism: Exutisphaerella laricina CBS 326.52; assembly: GCA_000504385.2. Taxonomy (NCBI): domain Eukaryota; kingdom Fungi; phylum Ascomycota; class Dothideomycetes; order Mycosphaerellales; family Mycosphaerellaceae; genus Exutisphaerella; species Exutisphaerella laricina. The sequence continues at coordinate 139,681 of KZ106787.1, read as the reverse complement.
CGAACGTTGTAGATACTATTGTGGTTGTAACCTCAATGGTCAATAGCGGGGCGTTGACTTCAATCGACATGTCTGTTGGCGTGCTCTGTTCCGCACGGCTGGGCTGCGCTGTCAATGATCTCCTGGCAGTAAGTTGATATTCTGCGACAGCAGATGTGAAGGCATTCCAGAAGTCGTTCCAAAGTTCCAATTCATCTCTCCCCTCGCCGCCATGGCGCTTGGTCGTCTTTGCCGATTTCATCAACGATCAGATACTAGCGCTTTCCAAGGTTCGTAGCACAACGACATGCCTGCCATCAGCAGAATAGGTCGGTCGGTCGCAATGCAGATGAAGAAGTGCAGATGTCGCGAAGAAAGAAGAGATCGCAAACACGACACGCGCGATGCAGGATGGATGTACAGGCGCATACACCGCACGCGACCATGCTGCTGGACTCGGCGCGAAGGACTACCACGAAACCACGAGCACGAGCATAAGACATCTTGCTGCTCGATAGGGAATACGTGTATCCCTACCCATAATACCGTGTCGCGGTGTCGGGCGTGGCTGCACGGCTGTAACATGTCGATGCAGGGATCAAACAGCGGTTGGTTCTCCTGCTGCCTGGAGCACGTCCTCAAACACGAGTGCGGCGGCTGCACGATGGCAATCCAGTCTTCGCCATCATTGTTAGATGGCTTGCGTTTCGATGTCTACAACCAGGTATCTCGGCCTGTTGAGAAGTTGAAAATGTGTTCTGCGAGACCTGACGAGCAATGTTCAGTCTGTGGTGTTTGTTGGTGAAGTAAGTCGTAGAGGTATGAATTGTGGAGATCGTGTTCGCTTGAAGAATTACGGCTTAACGTTAGCATGACAGCGGACATTCCCGTAAGCGAAATGCTCCTTCCAAGGACCGGAGGGAGCATCGCGACCCTATCGTTCTCCTATATCGCGCCCAAGTTATGCTTGTGACCTGCGAAAAGGGAACGCCATCTAGTATCTATCTTCCGCATGCAAAAGCGACCTCCTAGAATGCTGTCTCGACCAGCACATCATGCAGCCATGCATTCTCGTCCAGAACCGCGCAGCTATTCTCATAAGTTCAGTGCACGTGGCAATAGCATGCACTATCTTGAAGTCAACATACGATGCCGTTGAGGAACGAAGCCGAGTTGCACGACGTGTGCTGGAAGCAATCGACGAGCGACTCATGCCTACCACCCGTAGGACTGAGTGTGAATGTGGCCCGCTACGGGCAAAATACAGGGCGAGTGTACGAAACACATGCAGGTCTAGAGTGCGAACAACTCCCGCAAGACGAACAACGCTGCGACTGCAGTGCATCACAAGTCGTCCGGGTTGAAAGGCTCGTCCACGGTCATTCTCCTATGTCCCCACTCTGCTTGCGCTCTTCGTCGCCTTTCCTCTTCCTCAGCTCGTTGCCGTTCCTCTTCTTCTTTCTGCTTGCGATCAGCCTCTGCTTGCTCCTCTGCACTGAGCACAGTCGCGGGGTCTATGCCATTCTCTAGCATAGCCTGTATCTTTCCCAACGCGCCACGCTTCATGTGGTCAACGCTAGGCCACGGATCGAAGGACAGATTCATAGGTCGTAGCCACTCTTGGTCTTGCTGTCCCATTTGCTCAATGGCCTTGTCTTCCGCATCGACTCTGCCACTTGCTTGGTTCTCTTGGTCTTGCGAGACGCCCGGCGATGGTGTCGTCATGCCATTGGCAGTCTGTACTTCCGCGCTGTCTTTCTTTTCCTCGACTCTGGTTGCGGAAATTTGACTGATTGTGGGCGGCACTGTCGTGGGCGCAATAAATTTGGCGTATGCCAGAAGCTCGTCTACCCTGACCTCTCGTCGTGACTCTGTAGTGTCGACTGAAGGTATCGCCTGTATCTCCTTGCGCGTGTCCGCGAGCACGCGGATAGTGCTCTTTATAGTCTCATCGAGCGATTCCGAAGTCTTTCGAAGCTCGATTATGCGCTGGTAGTTCTGCTGGTGCTTGACCACTAAATCGGTTCCATGAGCCTATAGTCACACCAGCTGTCAAGCCATTGTATCCTTACGTCTCTCTATCTTCTTCGCGACATCCTCGTCGGCGTCTACAAGCTCATCTGCGGCGGACGTGGATGGTTGGTACGCAGCAATCGAGTCTGTAAGTCGCTGAAGCGCCGTCTCGACGCGTTGATAGCTGATCTGGAACTCAACATCCATTGTCGCGGTATATTCGCGCGGCTGATGTAGGTGCACAAAGATAGGTCAAGAATATGTCCCAGAAAGATGCATTGCTCGAGCGACGCGCGAAACCACATGCAATCATGACTAAGCACACGCCCAGAGCGCGCAGTGGCCAGGCTCCACTCCATTCGATCGAGGCATTGTTCATCCACCTAGTTACAACAGTGATCTTAACTCACAGACTGCTTGTCGAGGGATGCAAAATGTATTTGTGGATAGCAGAATAAGTCTGCTGGCGGACATCGCTTGACACAATGCTTCGTCAGCCGAGGTTGTTCTGCGTCTCTTGTCTCTTGCCTCGACACCTATTTCGAATACGTACATGACTTGCGAATATTCTAGGCCAATCTACATACCCAATTTCAACATAACCACGATGGCGACATCCAACGTACTTCGAAAGGGCTCATGTCTTTGCAAGAGCGTCAGGTTCACCATAACCGGATCTCCCGCCAGACACATCCAATGCAACTGCCTCAACTGCCAGAAGTCGTCTGGCTCCGCCTTTTTGACCAATATACTATTCAAGCGTGATGTAGGTGCCAGCAAGTAATTCGTTGACCTCTGCTTACGTGACCATAGCAATACAAAATCGACTCAGGAGCAGAGCATATCAAGGTATTTAAGGACAACAGCACAGATTCTGGCTCGACTCTGGAGAGGAGCTTCTGTTCTAGTTGTGGATCGCCTTTGCATATTCGAAACGTAAGCAATCCGAAGATGAGCGGTAATATCGTCGTATGTGGCGGCACTGTGGACGATAATTACAAGGATTTTAAGCCCCAATCTGAGTTGTTCCCGCATCGAAGGCATGCTTGGGTACCTGAGGTTAAGAGGGAGAAGAAGGCTGGCGCGAAGATATGAGCAGCTGTTGCTTTCTCAGACTTCGGCAGAACTGCATAACCCCTGGACGAGTGTGGCCAGAAGTCTGCGAACGATATCGAATTCATGGAGAAGAAGCTCACAATCGAAGCGGGCCTGGCACTACATAATGTCAAGGACATTTCATAGGCCACGAAGCAATCTTGCGTAACTTTCAGCCGACATGGCATGACTTGAATGTGCAGCTCCCGTTAGGTCCGTGCTTGTGGTTGCACTGTTCTGCCCCATGCCTTACCTGTTATTGCTTGGGTCCCGGGCCGATCTTTGCCAGCAATACCTGAGGTCGCAATGCATGAGCGCTGCGCTGTTGTTGGTTGCATGTTTTGGGGACAAGATGGCACCTGCATTTGAGCATGTGATCACAACACGAACGGTGAATCCATGTAAGTACTTTTGCCACCTGTGGTTGCCTACCAGGCGCGAGTACAACTTAGCATCAAGTCCAGCGGCTTCCACAGCACACTCTGAGGTCGCCGAACATACCACATCCACCGCAGAGCAACCACAAATCTTCTAACGATATGCGTTTAGGCACTGCCATACTTCTGGCACGTCTGTTGGCGATCGGAAGCTCGAATCGGAACCTAGCCCTCCACTCAAAGCTGCTGACACCTTCTTTCGTTCATAGCCATAGAGTTGTCCATCTACTGCTTCCGAGATACACAGTGTCCAATCTGCACCTCCTTGCCTTGGATTGCGGCACTGGCAGTTACCAAAGCTCTAGTTGGGTGCTCAACCCAGCTGCACACCACTAAGAGCTTGTCACTCGTATCTACGTACCACATGTCAAACGTGTGTCAGAGCGGGGCTGGCTTGAATACGTCCACGACCCTTCGCCACCACCGCAGGGCCTGCCAGGAAGTCTGTGCGTGTACTTCAAGGCATGACTAATCTGGAGGATTCTTGCTGCAAATGCCCAAACTCCATGGGAAGATCTTCAAGAAATTATCCGAGCAGACGCGCGTTAAGCTGGCCTTGGTCAAGCGACTCGAGATTTCTAGCATGCAGCGGATCGTCCCCTTGGGTACGAGACTCGAGCCGATCGCTATAGGTGTCGGGCAGGAGCACCACCTTGGCTTCCCGCCAGGGGTCCATATTCGCATCTTCATCAGAAGCAGCAACAATGCTGCAGGCATCTTCAATGCACATCTGGCCCACCATACCGATCTGGCGGTCTTTGTCTTCGCCACTATTCTGCACGATACACACCCTCATGTGCCCGACTCCAGGTAATTCCAGCTTGGTCACAACATCCATAGCATCAACACTAGTTCGCGAAGGAAGCTGACGTTGGAAAGCACCAGGAAGCATCAGACTCTGCTCGTTAGTAGTTCTGAGCTTCAAAGCCTGGGATTTTGCCCAGACGTAGCTCAAGGTGGCACAAGCTCGAAGCACTTTGCTCTCCTTGCCGATCGTGATGGCCTCCAGCGACATCTTTTAACACGTTACTGAGGCGGAAGTCAGCAATACATCGGGATTTGCGCTGACGCGTCGGTTCGGCTAATTGCACTGAATATTGAAAGGGTCTTGCATTGAGGCGCAGGTTGTTGTATGATGGCCAGCATAAATGCGCATTCACTGATGAAGCCACGGGAAGCCCACGGGTAGTCTATCGTTCAATGACAAAATCTACCTCCGAAGACCATAATGGTCTGGCAGGAGCCTATCCGGAACACAGAAGTTAATGTCCCACTAATCGTACTTGACATCATCTTCATGCTCTGCGGGCGGGACTCCGGTCCGTATTGAGAGTCGCCGTACAAGATTGCGTGGGTTAGGCCTGGGCTCATGACGAGGAGGGCCTGCACCGCGTCGATATACGGGAAGGGGAAAGGATCTGTGGACTTCCCAGATGTCGACGTGGTGACGAAACACTCATTGTATCGACCTGTGTCACTGTCAATCAGATCAGGTTCCTCGCCGTAACTATAATGCACCATGATTTGCCAAATCAGCTCGCGAACTGCACAGTTAATCTTCGACAGCTTGATCCGTGCCAAAGTCCTAAAATGTATGGGTAGTCAATGTACCGGACATCGCAAAGCAGCAAAATCGAGTGCATGACACGACACGCACAGCTTCGTTGGACGTGGTCCGTCATGGGGACTGATCGCCCATCCACATTACAGGCATGGAGCACTTTGTCCCCAAGGCGGAGCTGCGTGTTCGCTCTCATAGCACCAACCTTCGTCTTGATCAATGCTATGTACACGAGTTTGTTATATACATATGATCTTGCCCGCGTTCCAGTAATGAATCGTGTCCTTGGTTCAAGCTGCGTCCCTGCCAAGATGTGTATTCATGCATGCCATATCGGGCTTGACAGGAGGCGAGAGGAATCCAGTGAATCCTTCAATAGTACAAAGAATGATTCATTGCTGGTCTCTGTGGCCAAGAGCGTCCTCGTCCGCATCCGTCATGTTCACACTGTGAGGTGCAGATCTCTCCAAGTAGTGTGCTTGTACACTGCAATGATATTCCATGGAAATTGTTGTATGGTGTTGCAACACATAACGGAGCAAGATCCCTGTTCTCTTTCGGCAAGTCCCGGCGCAAGTTCAGAAGTGACGGTCGCTGGTCGAGGACTTTATGCTTCGACACTTTCTTGCACCAACAACGCACCTACACAAAGCACTTTCAAGCACTGATATCCTCCACCAGGTCTAACGGTACGTAAGTTTCTCTCATTGAAGGCGCTTCCGAAAATGGCAGGAAAGAATCGCAAGCGCAGAAGCGGCTGCCGCAGCAATTTGGGCGAATTGGGCAGGCAAGTACTCGATGCAGCGTTTGCCAACAACAACACAGAGGCGAGCACGACGACGACGACGTATTCCACGGGGAACGCCAACACAGCATATCAGCCGACCGTCAACCATCAGACAAGTGCATACCAGCAACCTTCCAATTACGAATACTCGATCCAGGCAGCAGGCGAAGAGCAGATGGCGTACAACCAGTACGCCAACTCGGCGTATGCTGGGTATGGGTATGCTGATCCATCAGGGCATGACAGACAGTACGCTCAGCAGGCACAGTACCAGTCAACACCTCCATCAATTCGCAACCCATTCGCGCCACCTCCCCCGTCAGCAGCGACGTACGCTGGACAGAACGCGCAGTACGACCCGGATGAACAGCAGCAGATAGCGCAGTGGCAATCGGCATATGCGCCGGTATCAGATGCCGACAAGAAGAAAGCCGGTGCCAAAGGAGCTGTGCAAGACAATGCCAATTTAGCTCCTGTAGGCCAGCGAGGTGCAGCAGCTGAAGCTGAAAGCAAAAGCAAAGCAGACGATGGCAAGTTCACTGTCGTGCGGAAGGGCGGCGGCGAGCAGTGGGAAGACAAATCGTTGCTGGAGTGGGACCCAACCAAGTTTCGAATCATGGTTGGCAATCTGGCAGGTGAGGTAACGGACGATTCCCTCACCAAGGCATTTGCAGCATATGGCGTCAACAAGGCTCGTGTGATTCGTGACAAGCGAACTACCAAGTCAAAGGGCTTTGGCTTTGTGGAGTTCATCGATGGCGAGCAGGGCTTCAAAGCTGCACGAGAGATGACCGGCAAGTACATTGGCAGTCACCCTGTCACAGTCGAGCGAGCCAGAACGGACGTCAAGCCAGTTGTGAGAAAGGATAATAATAGGTTCAAGGGCAAGAGCAACAAGAACAACCACAACAAGTCCAATGACAATAAGCAACAACAGAAAAAGGACCCTCTCAAAGCCAATACTGGGGCAGGTATTGAGAAGAAGCAGCCCACGAAAACTACAACTGGTCTCAAGCTGCTAGGCTGAGCACATGCTCTTATCGTGTCGGCTATTGGCGAGGCGTTGAAGGAGGGTTTAAAGATGCAGTGATACAGAACGCGCGCGGCGCGAGACAGGTATGCGCCGGTATGCATATCTGCTCAGGTACGTTAGTGAACGCTACGAGTAGAACAGATGCTATACGAAAAGCTAATGAACATTCTGCATGGGGGTATTCACGCTTTTGTGAGCACATGATAAACATCCCGTCACCAGACATGCCGCCCCTTCAATTTATTATGTCAACGCTTCCAGCGGTGGCATCACAGCCCTAGAATGTGTCCTCGTCCGCCAGCCCTTTGCATGTGTGATCACTGCCTCGATAAGACAGCAATACGAGACAGGCAGTTTCGGGTATCGACGAAGCTATACTACTTCGGCGATAGACCCGGAGACGTTGTATACAACTGTCGCCTGTCCTTAAGCATACGCGGTCTGGTTTTGACAGGAGATTCTCTTTAGCCGCATGTCTTCAATCTGAAGCAGCATATTGAATAAGAGTAACCACACAACCTGCATTGCATAAGCAGACGGCATTCGGTGCAACAACATCTTCCGATCGGCTTTACATGTGTCACCGCACTGTTGTCCAGCCGCCGAAACCATCGTAAAATACTCTGACCTGTGTTCTTGCAATGCATAAATCACGATTCGCTGACCCATTGCTCGGGAACAGCCGTTATGCCTGGCTGCGATCCCACATCCTTGATTGGCTACATTAGTTCTAGTACAGTGCCCGTCCCGCACTTTTCTACCCTCGCTTGCGCAACCGCGGCACGACAGTTGCCAGACAGACTCGTGCACAGCATGTGCTAAAGTGGGGAGAGGCAAAAGCGCGGAGATGGTGAGAAACTACATGAGTTGAACATATAGTGGTCCAATTCGAACACATTATCAATATCGAGAACATCGAACCTCTTGTACAGAGGTTCCAGAGCGGCCTCAATTGTACCACCATGGGCCTCCGAACATTTTTCCTCGACCGTATCTTCCCACTAACACTCCTCTACCTCGCCTTTACAACCACATCCTGGTCCCTCGGCCACTACACCTCAGACCTTATATCCTCAGGTCTCTTCCTCCTCAGCACTCTCTGGTACCTCCAAAGGGTCCTGTTCCATATTCAGGATGAACGTAAAATCCTCAGTCGTGGCAAACAAGCACCCTCAGTCCGGACTTACACCCCCTTCAATGTAGGGTTCATATACAGGGCTTTGTGGTATTTTTCGCGCCATCGCAATGACGAGCTGTGGTGGAAGATGTTTGCGGCTGTGGGGAATAAGAATTTGCCTTATACGGTGGAGTCAGTGGTTGTAGGGCAGAGGATGGTGTTTACGGCGGATGAGGAGAATATAAAGGCGATTTTGGCAACGCAGTTTCAGGATTATGGAAAGGGCCCGCGGTTCAGGCAGGAGTGGAAGGAGTTTCTGGGATTGAGTCAGTCTGTCTCATTTTGTTTTGTTTATTTGATGGAATGGTGGCTGACGTTGAGGTGCGTGCACAGGTATTTTCACTACCGATGGTGATCGCTGGCATAATTCGCGGCAGTTGCTGAGACCGCAGTTCATTAAAGACCGGGTGGGAGATTTGCAGAAGTTCGAGCATCAGATCCAGATATTATTGCCGATGTTGAAGGGGAGCGGAGAGACGGTGAGATTGGATGATTTGATCTATCGGTATACTCTGGATGCCGCGACACATTTCCTGTTCGGACGGAGCGTTGCCAGTCTGGAGAACGGCGAGACGGAGTTTGCCACTGCATTTGCAGAAGTCCAGCGGGTGCAGGCCGTGATTGCGAGAGCTGGTTTCGTGGCGCCGTTCATTCCCAAGAAGAGCTTCCGAGAAGGCCTCAAGATCTTGAACGACTTTACTGACCGCTACATCGATGAAGCACTTGCTTTACCAAAGGAAGAACTCGAGAAGAGCACCAAGTCCGACGAAGGCTATACATTTCTACATGCACTGGCGGCGTACACACGTGATCGAGAAGTCCTGCGGGATCAACTAGTTGCAGTGCTCTTGGCAGGTCGCGATACCACCGCAGTAACGCTATCATGGTTGTTCTATGAACTGTCCAAGAACCCCGCAATCACGCAAAAGCTCCGACAGGAAATCATGGCCAAGGTGGGCGAGCACCGTGTGCCCACCTACGATGACCTCAAGTCAATGAGGTACCTGAACCACACTATCAGCGAGACGCTGCGTTTGTACCCAGTCGTGCCTTACAACATCCGCGTTGCACTCCACGACACAACACTCCCTCACGGTGGCGGCGCCGATGGAACAGAGCCGATCGGTATCACAAAAGACACACCCATAGGCTACTCCACGTTTGTCATGCAGCGTCGCGCCGATATATATCCTCCGCCATCAAGCGGGTTCCCGGATCATCTTGCGTTTGTACCAGAACGCTGGGAGAGTTGGGTTCCCAAGTCATGGAGTTATATACCGTTCAACGGCGGGCCAAGAATATGCATTGGACAGCAGTTTGCGTTGACGGAGATTGCGTATACTGTGACGAGGATCCTGCAGACTTTTGAGAAGGTCGAGAGTAGGCAGGATGGATTTCCGGGGACGAAGACGGATATTGTGTTGCAGCCACAGCAGGGCGTTTATGTGGCTTTCATCAAGGGTGAAAAGGCATGAAGATTGGAATGCAATGCTTGACGAGTGCACCCGATTGCTGCAGGCACAGCTTAGTCTTACTTCGGGGCGACAGCAGTACATTTTACGAAGTGGGTACTGCACCGTGTGAATGCCAGGTGTGTGTTGCTATCAGCTCCATGTTGCCAAGGGAACTCGTATGCCTGTATCTGTCAGTCGCAACTTGGAATTGGTGCGTTCCTTGAGTGTGTCTCCTCCCTGCACTACGAGATATATTCAGCGGCTTCGAACAGTGAACGTTGTGTGTCCAGCCAAAAGGCGTTATACACCTGGGCGATCATTTCAGTATGAAGCAAGACATCATCTTCAGTAGAACGGCCCCTGAACCGAGGGAAGTGGCAGGATCTTGGGAGCAGTCGCAGATCTCGTTTGTTCTTTCCATTTATCGGGTTCAGCGTTTTCGCTGTGTTCGGGTGTATGCTGCAGCAGAGTCACGAGGCCACATCCCGTACGCAGGGCGATCGTGCGGTCGAACCAGGAAGAGGTTGCACAGCAGCTATCAGCGCGCATGCGTGTTGGGGGGGACGCCGTATGTGGCGACGCGCGCTCCCGTGGATGCAACGACCTTCCCGATGGAACGAACAAAGGGACATCTGAGGCTCTGTGGGTGTGTGTTGCTGCTGGCACGTGAAAGAAGGAAGCTGTGATATGGCTTTAGCTGGCTGCTACTGCAGCTGCTACTGGAGTCGAACTTGTTGAAGTGCACAACGCGAAAGCTCTTCACCAGGGCGGGACGGCCAGCGGGCCTGAGATTTGTGGCCTCACTATGGAAGCCAGGGGAGCGGGGCAGTACCCGCTGTGCCGGAAGAGCTTGGTCTGGGAGCCGTGAAGCCACAGTCGGCAGTGATAGCCCTTGTCCCCAGAACAATGTCAATCCGTGTGCTGCGTACTCGGAAATTTGCTGAAGCAAGCAACGCCTCCTCACAAGCCCTCCCCATGTTCCCAACGTCGTGGTGTTCGAGATGACGGGGATGTGATCAGTGATGCCAGCTCTGCCTGCGCGCTTCCTGACTATGATGTGCGCCGTGCGGCCACCGATCGTCGCGGCCCAGACCAGCCCCACGGTTGTGGGTGTGTGTAGGAGGAGTCCTCGTCAACGCGGGCATTATCAGACCGGAGTCTTCTAACCGTGCTGGGGGGGGACCACTGCAAGACCGTCGACGGCAAACATGGCACCGCGGTGCCGCGCGCTTTCACTGGATCGAGGATAGCAGAACCCAGCGACGTGGGTGCCGGCTGCGTCGATGCTACGTTCCGGCGCCTACAGGATCTAGCGCGTGGTAGCGCGCACTGCGTCGGGGAACTGTGGATGGATCGAAGCATCCCCTTCTGAGAGGAGGGAGTTCCTCGCGCGCTGCTGCTTCACAGAGTGCTGACATTCCTGCAAAAAGAAGCAAGCTGCAAGCACACCAAAGCGCTGGTTACGTGTACATACGCTGCTGCAGATGGCTGCGGTGCACGGGAGAGAGCATTATAATCATAATCATAATAATAAAAATAAAAACAATAAAAACAAGCCTTGACCTTCCTCGATGTCGCCACCTTGTTGTCATTAATAACGCCGCTTGCTTCTGCGCCTGTCCATCGCGTGCTTGTTGTTTTGTTGTGCCGACAGGGATCTGGCGCATCCAGTGGCACTAACGGCGGGAGACAAAAACTACTGCTCAACACGTCAAACGGCGCGACCACTTGTTGACCAAAGCACAAACCTGGGTCCGTATCCTTGCCTTGCCTTGTCTTCCCCATCGTCCGGGACCTTGGTTGAAGGCTGCGGTGACCTGGCCTTGTACTTGATGCAGGGACGTCGCCGCGTCCTCAGTTACCATCTTCTCTTGTTGCGGGGCAGACACACAGACGCGAGCATTCAATATAACGACAGATTCGAATCTCCTGTCCTGCGCGCTGCTCCTGCTCCTCCCCTCGCCACCTCGTCACCTTCACCAACCACCACTCTGGATTAGTCCCTGTACCACACACGCGGCGTGAAGCCGACACTTCACTTCATCCACAATGGCTTCGCTCAACGACCAGCGCTCTTCCGGCTCTTCTGTCTCGTCCAATGGCTCCTCGTATCAGCTGATACTGGATCACATCCTGACCTACCCCGGCAGCTACGAGATACCTCTGAGAACAATGTACACGCTCAATAGTCAACCTCGAGGACAACCACAACCAGGCACACCGACTTCCAGCAACAACAGCTCTCCGAGCATTCCTCAAGGCAGCTTCGACCATTCTCAGAATGCAGAGACTTTCACCCAAAACCTGGTCGCCCAGCTTCAGAATCTGCCGAACCATCCCTCCCAGATGCCGCCCAGCTTCATTACTGCCTTTGTCCAGCGATGCTTTCCATCCGAGCTCACCCATGTCGACTTCCCACAGGCACTGACCGGTCTGGACTACATCAAGGATCTCGAGACACGCAGACGTCGCGAGGTGGCAGCGGCTATGGAACGGCTAGAGATTGACCGTGATGCTCTTGCTCAAGACTCCGACTTGGCCCAACGCTATCCCGGTGTCGTGCAATGGGTTCAATCGATCGAGGAGAAGGAGCGGAAGATCGATGTCCTGTACACGAATGTGTACGTTGGCCTCCGGCGATGGATTCTGATCAACGAAATGTCGCTCAACCCTTTCAATAAGCACAACTGTCTAGCAATGCTCAACACTCTCTACCCGCCAATGGGCATGTCCATCCAGCCAACTTCGCGACTCACCCCCGCAATACTAAAGTCACAACGTGATGGCTATTTCAAGTACATCCAAGCTGTGGAACAGAAAGGTCCCCGCATACTGACCAATCTTATGGCGCAAGGCAAAGAAGAGCAGCACGGCGACAAGTGGGGTTGGTCTGCTGTGGTTCGCTTGCTCGTCAGGTATCTGCAGTTAGCCAACAGCGTCATCAGCGACTGTCTTTCAGTTCAGGACATTCAAGATGTCTCGCCTCAGAAAAAGCGTGATTCCTGCCAACCTCGGCATGCACGCAAGGCCGACTCTGGCATTAGCTTCACAAGCACCAGGGACGAAAGGCGGCCTTCAACACGCAGCTCCAACAGTGAAGCACCTGCTTCACCTATCGACTTCGCTCGACCCAAGACTCCTGTGGGTGGCAGGCCCGGTACTGCTTTGGAGAAGCTCGCTCGTGGCCTCAAAGGGATCGGGCGCAGTAGAACGGATGTCACTGAAATGATTCGAGAGGAGAGCACGCCCCCGCTGCCACCTGCCGAGAAGCAACACGGGATGCTCCGAAAGATGCGCAGCTTGGGATCTTTGAGCGATCGCAAGGCTAGTGTATCGAGCATTGCTAGTCCAAGCTCAGCAGCGCCTGTCTTTGAGGAGACACTGGAGATGCGGCGGCTACGGATGAAGAACGAAGCTGGCATCCTTCACCTCGGCAAGGTCGAGAAGCGGTCCAGCAATGATGCGTGACTATATGAACGGCTGCCCTCATACCTCTTCTGACCTTTTGCGAACAACCTGTTTGTTTATGATGCGATGATACCACGATGTGCAGTGCTAGAGCCGGCGAGCTCAGCAATTTGAAAATGCATGGCATAGGGAGCTGGGTGTTTTGGCGTGTATTCAGACTTGTACGGTCTATCATTTGACTTCCATGGCGTTCACTGGATGGAACACAAAAGATGCGGCGACATCACTCCAAGGGATAGCTGTCCTCGCGGACAAAGCTGATGTATGTCTAGCCGGTGCTGGATTAGAACATTGCGGAGCTGGCTGTACAGCGAGCGTTTGATGGTAGTGCATGAGCTGTGGAAATGTGGGATGCTGTGGAAAGTGGCCCCGTAACACCATGGCATGATAAGCAATGGGAGACTTGTGTATGGTCGGCCAAGAGTGTCTTGTGTAGTAGTAAAATCAAGTCGACCACCAATCAATATTACTCATCTTCCTTACCCTACGATAGACACGACCTGGTCCGCACCGCAGAGCGTAACAGTGCATCGACAACATACCTTGATACGAGTCCATCCTAATCTCCGATGCTCGCGGGCAGGGTGCTCGTATGTGATATCTGGGATGACCCAGGAATCACTGTTCCCCTGCATTGATTGGGGCAGGAACCAGAGGGACCAAAACCTTCCTTCCATCGACAAGTTCATCGCCCGTTCCAGTCCTGTGGCGTGGTCGTGTAAGCTCTACCGGGAGTACTTGTAGCGTACCAGTGGACATGTGAAGTCAGCCTTCGTGTTTCGCCGGTCCTGCACGTTGTGACAGCTCCGTCTCGCGGGAGTGGGTGTTGATCATCGACCCGACCTCTTGGCGGACACATGCTCGCCTGTCATCGCACCGCACGACTCACGCTCTGCATACATGCATGTATCGGGCTGCTTTGCAGTGCCGTTGGCATGACTGTACTGTACTGCACCTTACAGTACACGAGCTGAGCTCGCGGGCGGGACTCCCGAGGGAGTTACGAACAAGCTCCACAATGGAGTTGTCATCTTCGCTAAGTTAACGTACGCGCTTTGTGAATCACGACAGCTGCAGGAACTTCATCGTCCCAACCTCATCAGACAAGGATGCCGCAACTCCCATTCGTCACCCTGGACGTCTTCACCCAAGAGCGATACACAGGCAACCCTCTGGCGGTAGTGCAGATCCCTGTTGGCAGTGCTGTTAGCGATGAGCAGATGCAGACTGTTGCCCGCGAGTTCAATCTCTCGGAAACGATATTCATTCGAGACAGATCTGGTGGCGGCACGCCGGAATGGAGAGTGAGGATCTTCTTGGTAAGCAGGTTATGTAGATATGTAGGACTCGAGGCGTCAGAAGCCATCACGAAACAAGGCTAACATATATGAACTTCCAGATCAACCATGAAGTTCCTTTCGCTGGTACGTACATGCATGGAAGATCTCACAGCTCACAAATGCAAACTGGGTTGGCAAAAAGACCTGCCTCAGTTTGTATGTACTGTATGCTGACTTATAACCACAGGCCATCCCACCATTGGAAGCGCGGTCTACATTCTCGGCACGCTCGCCCACGGCGCACCACTGAGCCGAGGTCGCCTCATCTCCAATGCCGGCCCAATCGACATTGATTTCGCCAATGGCATGGCGAAGGCAGACATACCTCATAACTTCCACCAGCATACTCAGTATGAATTCAGTGTAGCCGATGTGCACAGTCTTCAACCCGGACTGAAGGATGCCGTCACCTCTCAGCAACAGATCGCTGTGATAAGTCCCGTGAAAGGCATGAACTTCGTAGCAGTCTCGCTTCCCGATGAGAATGCACTCAGCAGAGTCACTACTACCTCTTTCAAAACGTATCCAAGACTAGACGAACACGACGGCTGGAACGTCGGCTTCACAGCCTCGTACTTCTACGTATTGCAACAAGGACATCAAGCAGACCAAGTGACTCTACAAGCTCGCATGATCGAAGACGCATTCGAAGACCCAGCTACAGGTTCTGCCGCATGTGCCCTAGGTTCCTACCTCGCTCTAAAGAGACAGCAACCCCTCACAACTCACTTCTACGTAACCCAAGGCCTAGAAATGGGCAGGAGGTCAGCCATCGGCGTGACAGTCACTCTCGACTCAAATCTCAAATCGATTTCAAAAGTGGAACTTTCCGGCTCCGCGATAAAAGTAATGGAAGGCGTCTTGGAAGTCTGAAAGCGTCCACACATCCTATCGTAACGGGAAACTAGAGCGTCCCATTCTCCACGTGGCGTATAGCGGGCTCTCAACAAGAACAAGCAAAGGTGACAGAAATACGGAGCATGTGTCAACGCTTCAAAACCTAAGCGCAGGTGGCATGTCATCCATGTGCTGAAGTGAGCATGCTGGCGTACACGCTCGGCGAGTTGTGGCGTGGGACTAAATCAAGCTATCGCACCTCGTCCAGGCTCGTCTGATTAGGAAGGTGAGTACATAATAATGCGGGGAGCAGCAGGACCATATCATCAATCACGTTGCAGCAATGATAGCGGCACCGCGCTTCTCCCAGTACAATATCCTCATCTCATTTATTCTGAGGAGTACAAGAAGAATATCATCACATGGTATCACCACCATCAACGCCAACACGTCCCCAATAGGTCCTCCTCCTCCTCCTCCTCCCTCAATCCCATCACTGATGCGCATACCCATCCCCATTCCCATTCACCAAAGCTTTACTATCCCTTTTACTCTCTTCCTTCTCCCCATCCCTCACTGGCATCTGCGCCATCCATGCCGGCGGCATCATCCCCGTCTGATCCCGTATAGTCTCGAAAAGCGGCGGCAAACTCTTGAACAAATTCTGAATAGGAGCCATACTAAACACGTCAGCTTGCGCCGCAGTACCACAACACGACAAGCAAGCACAAGACTCACCTCTGCGCCTCAGCTCCACCAGTAGTCCAAACATTAATCTTCGGCTGCAAGCCATTAATCGCCTTGGCATTCTGCTCCGCAAGCCGTTCATAGACTCCATTCTGCAACATAAGGAACTGCAACAGCCCCTGCGGCCCACCGAGCACAGACGACAGTTGTCCATAGGCTTTGGCCATCTCGGCAAGACCGTCGGCTTCCTTTTTGCGAGCGATGTAGCCTGCTTCGGCCTCGCGTTCTGTTACCAGAATCATGTTAGTACAGCCCGGTTCTGAGAGAGAGAGAGAGTGTGTGTGTGTCTCGCAGCGATAGCCATTAGAGCACCACGTACCTTTCTGGAAATAAGTCGCCTCGGCTTCGCGCGCTTTCATCAGGTACATTGCTTCAGCTTCCTTGGATCGAGCTGCGAGCATGGCTGCCGCATCCTTTTCGCGCTTGTAGTTCGCGGCGTCGGTGTCTTGTTGTGCGCGGTAGTATGTAGCTTTCGCTTCAGCTTCCTGGTTGTATTGCTGCGCGTCTGCCTTCTTGGTCTGAGTATAGAGGTCGGCGTCGGCCTGTTGCTGCGCGGACTCCTTGGCGATTCTGGCTTGGGTGACGGTGGTGGCACGGAGACGTTCGAGCTCCATCTCTGCGCGCTTTTTCTCGACGTCTTTCTGCAGTTCGGCATCTCTGGATTCGGCGGAGCGCTTTGCGGCGATTTGCTCGAGGTTGATGACTCTGTCGATTTCGATCTCGCGCGTCTTGAGCTTCTGGTCGGCGTTGGCTTTCTCGACTTTTCGCTCGGTCTCGAGGACTGCCGTGTTGGCGTTGATCTTCGCGATGCGTTGCTTGGCTTCACCTTCTTTCTCAGCCTCGCCGACACGTCCTATCATGCGAGCGTTGGCGACATCAACTTGAGCCTGTGACTGAGCGCCTTCGTGGGCCTTCCGTGCCAGAGACTCAAAGTATCTGCTGTCGCCAGTGTCCTGAAGCTCCTTGATGTTGGCGTTGTAGATCTTCAAACCGAACTGATCAAGTTCCTTCTGGACACACTCGATGACTTGTGCCTTGAACAGTCTGCGGTTATTGAACAGCTCCTCCATAGTCATGTTCGAAACGATAGACCTGGTTTCACCTTCAATGATGCCCTTGACGATGTCCTGAACGTGGCTTCGTCCGGTAGCGACCATGCCGCCCTTTGGAGCACTGGCTTGTCCATCAGAACCGCCGGTGAGCAGGACCGCGTACTTCTCCAAGGCGTCAAAGTTGTCCTCGGGACCAATGGTGAAGACGGCCGGCAGCGAGAATTGTAGCTTCTCGCTCGTCATGGCCAAGAGACCCATGCTGAAGTCGAAAGGCGTGATGCTGATCTTGGTAACCTTCTGGAATGGAGCGACGAAGCATTTCTTCGCGATATGTACCCTCTCGATACCAGCACCGGTAACGACGAGGTACGAGTTAGGTTCCGAGACATGGTACCAGAAGCCCATTGTTGTATCGCTGGACTGCCAAAACAAAGAGTGTTAGCTATGAGCGCGCCACCTGATAGTGTCTCAAAGCTGTAGACGCCTATCTAAGCTGCGCGCTATGCCTCCCTACCTTTCAGAACACGTACTGAGTTGGTTTTGTGTGGGCGAAAATAATCCTGGCCGTGAGAAATGCTGCCCGAGATGTTTTATGGCTTGAACAAGAATGGAAATTCTCTGTGAAGATGAGAGAATGTGTATGCTTTTATGAAGGCGCACGAGGACGCGTCAGTGGGCAGCCCATGTGACTGCCATCTGCTATCACTTAGCATTCGGGCGTCGTTACAAGCACGACTGATGGTGTCAGTGCATCACTGTGGGCTGGAGAGCCCGCTGCGGAACAAGGCGTCCATGATAACGATCCGGATGACGGCTGTGTCGGCAGTGGCGTTGGTGTAAACGTTTCCTGCCTGGCAAGCTTATGTATGGTGCCTGAGTCTCGTGAAGGAGTTGCCCAGGCGAAGTGCTGCGGACCATTAGCGGGCAAACTCAAAAGGTAGATGTAGAGCGGAGCATGAAGCTTTTAAAGTCATCTGTGACTTTTCTTTCTCACACGTGCCTGCACAGATAAGTGGTTTGTTGCGAGACCATTGATAATACTGCGAAAAAGCACTGCTTGTGTCTTGGAATCACTTTTTGAACAGCAGAGTTGTTGGTAATGTTCGGGCGCACAAAGAGATGGTCATTCCTGCAATCGGGTGGCAGTGCCGCGCTCCTTAAGCTTAATAGCGGACTACCACCAGACTTCACGAGTCGCGAACAACCTGAGGCATATTGGTCCAAGGCGAAGTCAAGGAGGAAACCTCCGCATGACCTGCTCTTTGACATCACTGCCACCGACTGGCATCGTTTGCAATTGCTCTACTGGTCCCAGGAATTTTCATTGAAGCCGATGGTCCGACTTTTCCTGCTGGGAATGACCCGGTTTTTTGCCTGCCAGAGAACAACATGGCAGAACCTCCATCCTATGACGAGGTTTTGCCAGAGCCGATCGAGAAGTTCAACGAGTACAATATCGACTCCAAGTCACCACAGCGGCTCAGCATTCGAGAAGAGGTCGCGGTGTCCAGGTCACAGCATGTCGCTGCCTTGGTAGCAAGACTATTGCCGCCCATTCGAGAAAGAGCGAAGAGTGGTATATCGAAAACGACTATGCTTTTGGTTCCATCAGATCAAGGTGAGCAGCCAAGCACTGGTTGATCAGATATGTGCTGACAACCACCAGCTGAAATCAGCAGCAAAGGACAGCTTGTCGGATTCTCTGAAGACGATCAGCCTATCGTGATTCAACTCGAAGGTCAATATGACTGCACCGAATTCTGGAGGCAAAAAGAAGCGCTTGATCTGCTCAAAGACCGGACATTAGACGCTGTGGCTGGCGATATGCCAAAGCCGCCTGCAATGGTCGCACGAACATTTCCTGAAAGATCGGAACAGCAGTCAAAGTCATGGTTTCGTGGGTGCAAAACAAGGACAGTGCTGAGCTCCAAATCATCGTCCAGTAAGCCTGGAAAAGAGCCAGTAACGGTTGAGGTCCGGCTAGAGCAGGCCAACTTCCGTGCAGAGTCGGAGTATGGCCTGTATGAGACCGTGAGGGCTAGGTCTGTATTGCTGGTGGTGGATGTGAGATAGATGACTGTTCGGATAGTGCGCATGGTGTCGCTATTGGCAACGGGCCAGATCCTGTTCAGCCAGCAGCTTCGCCATTCTCCTTCGCTTCTTCTACCACTTTCTCTTCGCCACGAATGCTGGTCTCGCCTTTCTTCTCGCCCTCTGCATCGAAGCCTAGGTTGTCCAGCTGACGCATAAGCTCGTTGATCTTGATGACTTTGGAAAACTGTTCTGGAAGCAGAGCGGCACCTCCCTCCTTCTTGTCCTTCAGTTCACGAGCTTGTCGTAGCTTCTTCGCCAATTTCTTCGCCTCTTTCGCCTTCTCTGCTTCAGGGTCCAAGTTTTCGGCCTTTGGCGCATCTCCGTTGACCTCTTTCGTCCCCTCCACGCCGTTCTCGCTTGCAGTCGCAGCAGCCTTCTTCCTCGCCTCTCGCCTCTTCGCATTCTTTGCAGCTGCAGCACTCTGTTGCATCTCGGCACCGGCATCTGCTCCAGCAGATTCAGCGCCTGGCACTCCGCCTTTACCACGATTCTTCCACGCCTCGGCCGTGCGATTCTTGTAAACGGTCACATCTTCGGGAGGTATGTAACCAGGCTTGACGCGAATTGCCTTGCGAACGCTGCCGTCTGGTCGAGTTGATGCTGGTATAACAGACTCCCCATTCGACAATTTCTTGATGCCGGACTTGGTCGCTTTGTCGGCCATGGTACTAGCTCGCCGTCATGTGCTGTCGGAATTGTAAGGCGACAACGTCTGATTCCCACTATTACTGCCCCAGCTGCAAAAGCAGCTGTATGTTACGTTGTGGTGTGCATGTCGTCCAGGTGATTGTTTCAAGAAAGTTGCTCAAGGAAGCTGCGACCATCGCAGCTGCTCTCCGATTGGCCGTGCTTTCCGCGAGATCTTCCAGACTCCCAGACTTCAACCTCGAACATCTTCACCACCACATCCAGAGTACTTCACAAACAGGCACGAGCCGATCAACTGCCTCACGACCTCCTCGCGATACACTCATAATGGCTGGCATCCTCTCTGGCCTATACTCGTACGAATGGCAATCCCCTTGGCTCCGCAAAACAGGCATTGGCTAACAATTCTTGACAAGGGCCATCGTCAAGCGCAACGCCGTCTTCCTTACCACCATCTTCGCCGGTGCCTTCCTCACAGAAATGTACGATCTGCCGCGTTAGACGGTCTGGGTAGACTGTGGGACTAATCAGGACATAGTGCCTTTGACACTGCATCGAATGGAATATGGGACCAGATAAACAAGGGCGTATGTGGACACAGTGCTATATGCCTAGCCAAAAGCTAACACGCAGGTAGCGGCAATGGAAGGATATCAAGCAACGATATATGACAGCTGGTGATGACGAGGATGATGAATGATTTCAGAAATCGTAGGCGGAGGGCGCGAAGCGGAGTGCAAGGTGGTCGAAAACGACACGAGACGCTATGCCATGAGATACCACGAGCATGCGCTCTTCCCAGGGTGTACAACAGCGGCATGGACGCTTCGGAAAGGCTCCCCAGCATCCGCAATTGTAGATATATCATAGCCGAGCTACGAAGCTAGCTTACAACACTTCAGTTGGACACCCTACAGTTCAGATTTGTCACGCTTGCACGTTCTTGCCTACGCAACCAGTACAATAATATTCAGTGAATTTTCCACTTGGCCTCAGCATATCCAGTGAAGGATTCGCCTTCATGTGATTAATTTGGTCCTTCGCGTTGCGTCATCAGGCAAACGGCAAGCGCATCTTTGTTGTTTTCTAAGTTAGCTGCGTACGCCTTCGAGCTTGCTTGAAACATCAACCTACCAAGCACATCACCCAAACGAAGCTCCGAGCGAGACAATTCATGACTCCAGTGGCCCAGTTCCTCGGCGGTACCATAGTGGCCAGTTTGCACTTCAGCCTTGTGATGCTGAACACAACTCGGCTACAAGCATTTGGCTTAGGCGCATAGTGGGGATCATCCACAATCAATCATTCACTCACACGACCATGGGTCACTTCTCAGCCGAAGAGCAGCAGCTCTGTCACGACCTCGCGACACAGCCCGCAAAGTTCGATTATCGATTCACCAGCGCCGCCGACCGTGATCTCCGCCAGATCCTCTTCCGATCGCTCGCCCGTGGACGAGATGACTACTTTCGACTCTTCTTTCCGAATGGCCCACCAGCTGAGCAGTCAAAGCCTTGGTCGCTGAATGATGCTCAGGGCGCGTTGGAGGGGGCAGAGTACACCCCGGCTGCCAAGGGCACATCATGCGGCCATATTTTCAAAAATGGAGAGAGCACATACCACTGCAAGACGTGTGCTGCGGATGATACATGCGTGCTCTGCTCAAAGTGCTTCGAGAGCAGCGACCATGAAGATCACAGCGTCATGATATCTGTCAGTCCGGGGAACAGTGGCTGTTGCGACTGTGGAGATCATGAAGCCTGGAGGAGGGAGCTAAGGTGTAGCATACACACTGCCGATGCTGAAGAAGACGCACACAATACGAAAGGAAAGCAGAAAGCCGCTTCAAGTATGGGCAGTGAGCTGCCTCCTGATCTGATTGAAGCTATACGCATGACTATTGGGAGATGTGTCGACTACCTATGTGATGTCTACTCGTGCTCGCCTGAGCAGTTGCGCATGCCAAAGAGCGAGACGAGCATAGAGAAGGACGAAGTGACCAGCCGACTGATCGGCATCTACGGAGACGAAGAGAAAGATCCTGATGCCGAATACTGCTTGGTGCTATGGAATGATGAGAAGCATACAGTGGACGATGTTCAGAATCAGGTGGCAAGAGCATGCTCTCAGAAGAAGTCTTTCGGTTATGCGAAAGCCATGGAGGTCAACGATGTTGGCCGTAGCATCGTCCACTACTCGAGAGACGTCAAGGAGCTGCTGCAAATGGCCGAGATCATCGAGCAGCTCAAGGTGACGGTCACCATTCGCACGGCACGAGATACCTTTCGGGAAGAAATGTGCGCCATCATCATCGACTGGTTCGCGGACATTGCAGGCTGTGCGGTCGGCAACGAGCCATATCTGCTTCGTAATGTGGTCTGCGAGGAAATGCTCCGGCCATGGCGGGAACTTGGCAGCCAAGCGAGCAATAAAGATATCGGCAGGGACGGTATAGACGACCATGAGATTGAGATTAACGAATCAAGGCAACGACGAGTTCTGCGATATTTGGAACCACTGCGGCAGGCCGCTAATGCCAACGTCATCAGGCTCGAGGTGGAGGTCCAAGATCCTCTCGACGATGACGATGATGATGACAATGACAACGACGATAACGATGACGACGAAGGCGAAGGCGATGAGATCGACGACATGGATATGGGCGAAGAAGACGATGATATGCAAATTGAGGTGGAAGATTTGACACGGGCCTCACAGGCTGCGATTAACGCCGTCGATCCCGCGGATATGGACGTCGACATAATTGAAGGGAACGATGAGGTCGCAGAAGCCACGATCGCTGGATATCCTGCACCAGCACCTCCTCCAAATCCACCTGGACGGCACACCAGACAGAGAGAGACGATTCTTACCCCTCAAGACAGCGATGATGGGGAGGCTCCCGATCAGCAGCCACAGCCAGTCAGAAACGAGCCATACAGTAACGTACCACGTACGCCAAAGTCAAGGCTCGCCAACAGACAGCTACGACCCAGCAGACACTGGTTGGAAAAACCAGAAGAATTCCGAGCACCACGACAGAGTGAGCCATGTGAAGACCTTTGGCAACGCGTACGGCTCGATTGGCTAATTCTGTATGATCTGCGGCTCTGGAAGACCCTTCGTGTTCATCTGCGACATTTGTACATCACAACGGTCGTAGCAATACCGCACTTCAAGCGCATCCTCGGCTTGCGTTTTGCTGGGCTTTACACATCCCTCGCACAGCTGTATCTCATTGCAGACCGAGAGCCGGATCACTCCATCATCAATCTGAGTGTACAGATGCTAACGACGCCAACGATCACCCGGGAAGTGGTGGAGCGCGGCAACTTCTTGACCAACTTGATGGCGATTCTCTATACATTCCTTACTACACGGCAAGTCGGCTTCCCTGAAGATGTCAACCCGCGCGCGACTCTCGCGTTCGATGCTGGAGCCGTGACGAATAGAAGGATCTACCATTTCTTCTTTGACCTGCGGTGGCTGTTTCAGTCGGAGTTCATTCGCTGCAAGATGCGCTGCGAACCTCGTTATCTGATACAATTCCTGGATCTTGCAAAACTACATCAGGGCGTTTGTCCGAACGTGCGAGCTACCGGTGAGCATGTGGAGTACGAGTCTGATGCTTGGATCAACGCGAGTTTGATCGTCAAGGAGATCAACAAGTTGTGCAAGCAGGTATCAGCTTCATGGGAGCCTGATGCGAAAGTCGATGACGGTAATGTCAACCTACAGCGAGCTATCCGAAACACTGCGCAAGTCGCAATGATCAATGCTTTCGGGTACGAGCGCAAGCGGTTCCATGCTGCAGAGCTCAGGGACGACCTTGCATGGCACGTTGTCGGACCTTTCGAGGATAACGACAAGCAATACAGTGTGCCACGACATGTCGTGCAGTTGGAACCAATGAGCTTCCACCACCCTCTACATTACCTGCTTTCTTGGCTCATTGAAGCTGGCAAAGGCATGAGCCGTGACGAAATGCGTGCTCTACTCCAATTTTCACCAGCAGACTTGCGCGATCCTTGGAATACTACTCGATCTGCTGCTGCACCATCAGATCTGACAAGCGATGAACTGATGAGTGCCGTATTTGATCACCCTCTACGCGTTTGCGTGTGGCTTGCACAGATGAAGGCTGGCATGTGGGTGAGAAACGGTATCACACTACGTCACCAAGCACATACCTACCGCAGTGTCTCGCATCGAGATGTCGGTTACCAGCGTGATATACTTATGGTACAGGCTGGTCTTGTGCTATGCGGTGCCGAAGGTGAACGTCCTGGAGAGCGCTTTTTCGCTCAGATTATTGATCGCTTTCAGATGAATGATTGGATCAAGGGCGACCACCACCTCGTGCCTGGCTTCGAAGAAGCGCAGCAGCTCGACGTGTTCGAGGACTTTTTCCATCTTCTGATCATCGTGCTCTCTGATCGAACCAATTTCCAGCCCACATCGAAGGAGCAGCACGAAAAGATGCTACAGCACGAGATCGCGCATGCACTCTGCTTTAAGCCGTTGCCATTCAGTGACCTGAATCAGCGCGTGACGGAGAAAGTCAGCGAGTCAGAAGACTTCCACAATGTGCTTGAAGACATGGCGATATTTCGTCCACCAGAAGGTCTTTCCGACCATGGCACTTTCGAGCTTAAGTCAGAGTATATCGAACTTGTCGATCCTTTCTTCGCGCACTACTCTCGCAATCAACGAGAAGAAGCGGAGAACATTTACAAGAGATCTGCTGCTCGCAAGACTGGCAAAAAAGTCGAGGAGATTGTCTATGAACCGCGACTGCAGCCGATCAGGGATGGCCTGTTCTCCGAGCTTGCGGCCTTTACATCGACAACGCTATTTGTGCGGACGATTGGTGTAACCCTGAATTTCGCTCTGCATTTGAAATCGCTCTGGCCGAAAGTACAGATCACCAGAGTGGAGACCTTTTTACATATGGTGTTACATTTGATCTTGCTTGCTGTGCTGGAGGATAGGGAAGGCACTTCATGTGGTTTCGTCAGTCTAGCATCTTCTCAACATCTCAGTCTACCGGCCCAGAGCAGCAAAGTGATGGCGACGAGGGATAGCACGACTGTTGTCCACTTGCTGCTGTCTCTGTCTCGAATGGATGAGTACGTATCGTGTCATCCCGCCATCAAGCATATCTTACGCACGATGCAGATACGGCAGCCAGAGAGATTAACGACTGTAATGGATTCACTGGGTGAAATGTTGAATCGCGATGATACCAGCTCTCCAGCATTGCTCACCCTCGAGGACAAGGAGCGCAAAAAGCAGGAAGCACTCGCGCGTCAAGCAAAGATCATGGCGAAGATGAAGGAACAGCAGAACAACTTCCTCCAGAATCAAGGCTTGTTTGCTTTGGGAGATGAGTTCGATGATGATGACATGTCCACTGTAGAAGAGCCGCAGAGCACTCATCAGCATAAGACCTGGAGCTTTCCCACCGGTACTTGCATACTTTGCCAGGAAGAGACTGACGACTGCCGCTTGTATGGTACTTTTGCGTTCTTGGGCGAGAGCGACATCCTCCGGTCTACGCCTGTGGAAGATAGTGACTTCGTTAGGGAAGTGTATGACACGCCTATAAGTCTAGATCGCTCAGCAGAAGACGTGCGACCATTTGGTGTGGCTGGCAACAACAAGCGCGAAGTGCAGCGAATTCTTCCTGGCGGTAACACCACTACTGTTGAGCGGCAAAGCTTGTCAAAGGGCTTCCCACATCAGCTACGCGGCATTAAGGCGCCCACGTCGACGAGCTGTGGTCACATCATGCACTACGGCTGCTTCGAGCTGTACCTTGCAGCGACACAACGCCGTCATGCACAGCAGATTGCACGAAACCATCCCGAAAGAACAGAGTACAAGGAATTTATCTGCCCGCTATGCAAAGCGCTTGGGAACACGTTCTTGCCGGTCGTCTGGAAGGAGAAGAAGTGCATTCCAGAGCACGAGCTACACGCTGCAAAAGACTTCGAGGACTGGTTGACTACAGTCCGCGACAACTATGCGCCAGATCCCACGTTCTCGAGCAGTGCGCCTGCTGCCATGCAACATCAGCAGCAGGTACGTGACGCATACACAGATCGTGCTGCGCAATATGTGACCGGCACATTCGCACCGTCACTTGTACAGAATATGAGCGACTTGTCGCTGGATCGCGAGAGCAGTATTTCACCATCTAGTCCTACACGGAGCAGAAATCCCGTTCGAAGATGGTTCGGCTTATATTATGGCAGCACAAGCCACCCATTACCAGCAGAGAGCATGCCAACGGCAGAGAATTCCAGGCTCAATGACTTGCTCAGTGCTTACCGGCGATGCGAAGAGTCTATACGTGTCAATAAGCTTACGGCAGGATCTGGAGACGTCTCAAAGATTGAAAGTCCGACTGCGGCACTATCTCGGGCACTTGGTCTGACTGTGTCAGCCTTCGAGATCTCACAAAGGGGCGTTGGCCACAATCCACAGGCTACTTCTTTAGTCGCAGACCTGCCAGAACAGACTGTAACCCACCTGCGCATCCTCGCGGAGACTATTGAAAGCCACTTGGCTGTCAACATGCTGCGCTCAGGCTCAAACCCAGTCGCACGAGAGACGATCAGACGAAGAGACCTCGCCATGGCTCAGCTGGTAGGCATTGAGTCAGATGTGGCGGAAAACAGTTTCAGGCTTCACTCAAGGCTGCTCTTCCAAGACGACATATTCCTCTTCTTTGCAGATTGGCTGGCGTTCTTGGGCCCATCTGTCGCCGAGGCGATTAACGTCTTGCAATTGTGTCTGTGGGCCGAGATTGTGAAGGCGATATTCGTGTACGAGCCGATTGTCCGCGGACGACCAAGCCCAGATTTCGCGGATCAATCTGTGAGCCCGGCATTCGAGCTGACCACGGAAGGTCTAGTTGGCATGATTGACCCACACAGGTACCCTCTCCAGAAAAATGAGCTTTCGCACCTAGCAAGACTGATGGAGAAGTACGCCCTGGCATTCCTGCGAAAATGCGCAGTTCTCATGGTCATTCGCTACGGTCTCGACTTTGAATGCCCCTACAACATCGAGCCTTCGGCGCCGGAGCTCGAGCGCCTCACGTCACTACTCCACGTCAACAGCATTGACACGCTCTGCAACATCTTCAACTCCCACACCAGCACATCAGGCATCAACCTCGTCAAGATCACGTCCCGCTGGCTCGGCCAAGCGCGGCACATCGACGAGCAAGAGCTCGGCGCCATACGCGTCCCGCACCCTAGCATCTACGAACTCGTCGGCCTCCCGCACAACTACGACGCGCTCACGGAAGCGGCGATCAAAGCGCGGTGCCCTACGCACCCAGAAAAGGAAGTCACGGATCCAGCACTGTGCCTCCATTGCGGGGAAATATTCTGCTCGCAAGCGACATGCTGCATGGACCGCGATCAGTCTCACGGAGGCTGCTTTAAGCATATGCAGAGACATGGAATGAAGACGGGTATCTTTATCAATGTGCGGAAGTGTATGGTGCTGTTTTGTCATGGGCCCGGACTGGGCAGCTTTATGGTTGCACCGTATCTCGATCGGCATGGGGAGCCGGATCCGACTTTGAGGCGGCATCGCAGGCTGTATTTGAACCGGAAGAGGGGGGATAAGCTTCTGCGGGAGTGTTGGTTACAGGGAGGGGTGCCCACAGTGATTAGTAGGAAGTTGGAGGGAGACGTCAATCCTGGGGGTTGGGAGACGTTGTGAAGGTGACGGCATTGATGGCGTAGGGTCTGTGGTATGGATGATTCTTTCACACGTGAACTGGGCGAATGCTGTGCGGTAGACGGGTGTGGAGAGAAAGAGAGAGAGAGAGAGAGAGCTCGTTGATCTGCACAAGGAGCAGCACGGGGCTGGCATGAGATGATGAAGTCAATATTGTATTGTCTTTGTAGCACACACACCGCTCGACTGCAGCGTGTCGTACGTATTGGCCGCATATTGCCAGGGGGAGCCTTTTTTTTCTGGTCAGGGTTTGTTGTTTCCCCCTTTTTTTTGGTCTTTTTTCACATTATTGGGCGGAGGAGTGAAGATAGAGACAATGGAAGGCGTGTGTATGCGTATACACAGCAGCGTCGTCAAATAATCAATGCGGAGAAAAGTCGTTTCTGCAGTAAGTATAATAGAGGCACAGTACAGTCGTGAGAGTTTGAACGGTACATACAGTATGTACTGTAGCAAAGAAAGTAGCGCGGTGTCTGCGGGGCTGAAGAGCCGGGACGACTGCGCCTGTACTGTACTGTACCTTTCTTCATACATACGTACAGTATGTACTGTACCTTTCTTTATACATACGTATTATGTACTTACTGTACCATGTATGGAGGATGGGATTTGTGTACTGTACAGTAGTGTGTGGCTCCGTTGGGCTTCTCATCAGATCTTCGTGCGTACGATTCAGTACTAGCACCATAGTAGTTGCCCCGTAGACTGGAACTAGTGCAAAGGTCTGTGGACGGCGCGGGAAAAGTCTAAGTGTGCCTTCCGCCCCAAAAGCAAAGAAAGACACTTTCGCAATCCTCGGCTGTGCGCGCGCGGCGTCCGTGCTCCTGACCAGCATCAACCCCTGTCGCATGGATACTGTACCTACTGTACCACCCTCGACCCTGACACACGAGCCGGAGATCAAGCAGCCGGGCACCACCACCACCATCACCACCACCACCACGACGACGACGACGACGAGACGACGACGACGCAGCACGGTGCATCTGGGACCTGAGCGATTGGCACAACGCCGATAGAAGGCGTGTACTGTTTCCCCCAGGACCCTGCCTGCCTGCGAATACACCGCCCTTGATCCGACGTAGAGTGAGAGACACTCTCACTACGGCGCATATACCACCACCGCCGCACGAGGCGCGCCAGGGACTCCCCAGCGACTCGTCTCCATATCGACGCCATCCCTCCAACGCATAGGTTGACGATAGCGAGATTGGGTTTGTCGTATATACCAGCAACGCCAGACGGCAGCAACCCAGGGAAACATACCAGCAGGCCACGATCCTCCCAACTCTACGAGATAAAGAGAAGCCATCGAGCGGGGGGTAACGCGGTTTGTACCCTCAAAGCACTTGGTGTTTCAGAGACGAGAGGCGAACACCCTGCTGCAACAACGAGGAGTCTGACTTCGCATGGCGGCGTCGCAGGATGTGTGAGAGTCGAAGGGCAAGTGGACGACAAAAACCCCAGGGAAAATAAGCTTTTGCGAGTCGTCGTGAGATCCGCCCGTTACACTGCATGCCAGCATCGAACAACGGCAGTGGATCCATAGGCCTGCACATCTCCGCTGGCTACGTGTCTGCTTGTTGCACAGCGTGGCAATCAGGCACAATCGGGAGGCGAGAGTAATACGACATTAGTATTGCTGTGCTGACGTTCTTGGGCACAGCCGCAGAAGCCCACGATTCGGTGCGCCTTCCCCCCCCCCGGGATCGGCACCGCGCATGAGTTTGTGAACTCTCGCAAAAGCACATTGGATAGGGCTGCAGTGGCGGAAGCAGGAGGAGGAGGAGAAGGCGAAAGAGGCGTCGTGGTCGAGGGGTCCGAGGGAGTGCGCTCGTGTCGCGTGGTTGCGTCGTGTCTCCCGCCGCGGCATATTGCTATCTGCTGAACATCCGAGACGATGCAAGCTGGAACCCCCGTTTCAGCTCAAGCTGCAATCGGCAATGCATCGTTTGACGCTGCCAACGGTACCCAAATCGACTTCGCCGCGCTCCGCATGAGCCAACGCCGTCAGAGCTACCGCAGCACCTCTCTATCTTCCGGCAGTATCGCTACTATAGGGCGCTCGAGCTCTCTTGCTCGATCGCAGAGTCCCGGCGCCGATGCCGACCTGATACCACTACATCTGGGCCGCAATCCCATGTCACATGAGCACGGGCGCAGGAGGAGTGTAGCCATTGAACCCAGCGATCAATACGGCAACGACCTGGGGGGGCGTGGTGCTGCTGCTGCTGGCGCCGTCAACCGCTGGTCGCATTCTACGAACTCCAGTGTGGCCAGCCACGCCCGACGCAACCGATCAAGCAGCGGAGCAGTCCTGTCTTCATTAATTGGACAGTCTTTCTCTCCTCGACAGAAACCCCTCCTCACAACGCTCGATGCCTCTCCCACCAGGTCCACTGCACACAAGAGAAATGTAACTTCCAGTCTGGAATCGCTTACTGGGAGTCCAGAGCGAAGTCGTCGGACCTCAAGAGTACAGAACCTGTCTGGTCAATTGACCGCACTGCCTCCTTTGCATATCACTCCAGCGCTAACCGACCCCTACGATACCGAATCACCTTCCACTACGCAGACAATACATACACCCTCTGCCCACCAGCCTTATACGTCGACCCACTATTTTGAAGAAGACCACGACTCGTCGCGCGACGGCATGGCAAAGACGCAGCGAGCAGTGATGGTCCGAAACCATACCGCGCCAATGCAAGTCAATCACAGTAACGCCGCTGGCTCAGATAGCCAGGAGACTTTGAAATCCAACGGCACTACTACTACTAACACTACTACTACTACTACTACTACTTATTCTTCTTCCTCGCAACATAACGAAGCATCCAGACGACGATCGAGAACAGCAGATGATGTCAACGGCCACAGACGACCACGAAACAGAGGAAGATCAGAAAAGGATAAGAAGACTATGTTATCGAAGGCGTTGCAAAAGGCGAATACCGCAGTGCTACTAGACAATGCTCAGAATTATGAAGGTGCGCTGGAGGCATATGGTGATGCCTGCGACTTGCTCACCCAAGTCAT
The DNA here is from genome assembly GCA_000504385.2 of Exutisphaerella laricina CBS 326.52. Taxonomy (NCBI): domain Eukaryota; kingdom Fungi; phylum Ascomycota; class Dothideomycetes; order Mycosphaerellales; family Mycosphaerellaceae; genus Exutisphaerella; species Exutisphaerella laricina. The sequence continues at coordinate 109,162 of KZ106787.1, read as the reverse complement.
GGAAAAGACATCGGGCGCAGATGACAGGCGAAAATTAGATGCCATCCGTGTGACTTACAGCAATCGGATGGACGAATTGCGACAGCTCGCGCAGGAAAGACCAGCAACTTCTGACGACAAGGATCTGCCAGCCAGGCCCATGAGTGACGATAGCATTTCTTTGAAGAGTTCGGGAGGGCTTCCAGTTAGCCCAAATGATGCCGTGACACACGAGACCTTATTCGACACACCCACATTGCGCAGCAAGACGGACAGCGAAGTGCCCCGATTATCATATCCAGGCAAGGATCGCGACAGCTTCTTCCAAAATACCATGAACGCAGTCGACAGTAGTTTCCTGTTGGACTCGCAACACGATTCTTCTGCGGAACAGCAAGCATCGCCTGGCGCAGACGAGGAGAGGGTGGTGTTTGGTGGCCGACCGAAGCGCCAGTCTATTCATTTGCCGCCACCTGAGCAGAATGACTTCATGCCGAGACCTCTTTCTCCTCGAAAACCAGCCTCACCGAAGTTGGAGCCGCAAGCAGGACCTGGCTGGCACAAGTCACCAGATTACCCGCCACCCGATGTGCCTGTTGATCCAGCTCGCGATCGGCCCGATAGCAAAGATTCCACATCGTGGTTGGATACGATCAACGAATCCGGCGATTCCTGTACAGAGTCTGATGACTTCCACGATCAGCACGGCAAGCGACGGAGGCACATTCGCGGCACAAGTGATGGCACAGATCCTGACTTTGATGCGGCGTTTGATGCAGCTGTTGAAGCTGCTTACGATGAAGGGCTGGAGCCAGATCTTGAAGCCAGGAAAAAGCGCATGACAGCCCTTCGACGCACGCAGAACGAATCAGTCCAGATTCCGGCTGCGGAGACTGGCGAAATCGGAGGTGAAGCATACCAGCACACGAGCACTCTGAGCAGTGATGCGGACGACGAGGAAGAAGAGCGCATACTGGACGAGCTTGCGCAAGACTTTGGGGAAAGCTTTAATTTCGGTCTTGGTTCGAAGTCGGCAGTACCGCGACAGTCTGACTCTAGTGGACACTCACGAAGCACGTGGCAAAGCTCCCAAGTGTCAGAAAGACATACAGCTGCGACGTCGCTGTCAACGGTTGCTGAAGATGTCTGGTCGTCGAACCGACTTTCCAAGCAGCTCTCGGCGCCTCAGACTAGACCACGTGGTGAGAGTTCCGCACTTCCACCTCCCGCAGCGCCACCGCCAACGGGTGCGCTGCCCAGACCGCCTAGTGAGGCTGCTTCCCAGACATCTGGTGTGCGCAGCCGGCGTCTGTCAGGTCTGAACTCCAAGCAGTTGAAGATTGAGACATCACCCGCGCCAAACATCCGCAAGCGAGCGTCGACTTTCCATCACAACGCAAGCCCCTTTTTGGAGGAGCACGAAGACCAAGATGCAGCGGAGAAAGAGAAGTGTGGGGAACACCTGGAGTCAACACCTTCTGATATGCAGCTCGAGAACGTGCTGCAGTCACCACCTCCGTCGCTCGAGTTCCATCAAGCGCTTGACGAGATGACTGGTCAAGACGAGCAGCAGGATCACAGACCGAGCTATGAAGGAGTACCTGGCGATTTACCTGGCACGAGACCCACGCTGTTCAGGAAGAATAAGTCTTCTTTGAGCCTGCGCGCCGACCATCAATTGCTGCTGGCATCGCCTGATCCCGAGGCCGGCTCGACTCTTGCTACACCTATGAGCTCGACGTTCATGACGTTTGCCTCGAAACGGCAACGTGACATGAACCCTCTCACCTCACAACGAGCCAACTTTCCATCTCTCGGGCAGGCGGCGTTCGATGAAGGTGGCATTTACCTTTTCGATACCACCCTCTCTGCGAAGGAACCACCGACATCACCGCGATCACCGAATATGCCACCCCCGCCTGTGGGGCTTGAACCGTGCCCAGAGTCTTTCTTACTGCGACCATTCTGGCTGATGCGAGGTTTGTCGCAGACGATCACGCACCCGAGAGGCGGCTTCCTGTCTACCAAGCTGTTCGTGCCAAGGGAAGTGTGGCAGACACGAGGTGTCAAGCTGAAGCTTGTCGAAGACAAGGTTGCAAATTGCGATTTGCTGACAGCAGCGCTCGGTCGACTTGCAGACGTGGACACATTCGATGCGGATGCAGTCATGGACGAAGTACAGAGCTTCGAAGAGGTCATGGACCGTGTACAGGCGGCCCTAGCTAAAAAGCTTGGTAGCGACGTCGGTGTGCACGGAGTGGGGGGCATGTTCAAGGACGCTTCGGCTGCAACAGTCGCAAGCGCCTTGGGCATGGGCATTCCCCAAGGCTCGGACATTCCACCGGCCGAAAAGGCCTCCAAGAGCAACTCCGGCAAGAGCTACCTTACATCCTGGCGTAAGCTGCGCAACAAAAGTTCTGGGGCTCCACCATCGTTAGGCGCTTCGTTACAATCATCGACTACGAAATACGGCGCAGAGAGAGAACAGCACACGATGCCCTCGGTCCCCATGACCAGTTTCGTGCCCGTTGAACGTCGAGGCAACAAGAGGGATGCTCGAAACCTCGTTTTCGATGGTCCGAATAAAGACTATATGGGCTCCCTAGCTCGGCTGTTCGACGGCGTACAAATCCTCGGTAAGTTTCAGTCATCATCCCACACACTCCCACACCAAATGATTCTCTTGACCGCCTACAAGTCTGCCCCACGATGGAAAAAAATCCTGGTCTCGCTTCGCTGCTTGCATATTCAATCCTACATTTTACCCCCGTATATATCGTAGCACGTTTTTGTTTTCCTGCACGTCACACATACACACGCACGCACGCACGCACGCACGCATGAACAAATCGACGTATATCCGGTTCGGTTAAGCTAACGACGGAACAGATCAGATAGCGAGACAGGTGGAGGACCCAGGATTGAAGCATTCCTCGCCTACGCACGTTGGCCTTGAACTCAGCATTCGCCACGCAGCCGAGTTCTTTGGATTCTATATTTGTCGGTTTGTGTTGGCGGATTTGGGGCTTTTGATGGATAAGTTCGTGAAGCGCGGCACGGAGTGGGTGCTCGGTTAGATGAATGATATGTATGTATATATGTATATATATATAGTGGGGATGTTCTCTTGGATATGGGAAATGATTGAAGACAAAAGGACGGATGCGATTGATGATATTTTGTGCGTTTTGCCTTGGCTCAAATGATATCCCCCCCCCCCCGGTTTTCTGTCTTCAGGGATTGTGAAATGATAGATATGGGGGGAAGGGAAGACATTGTTAGTATATATGTATGTGTGTTTAGCGTAAGATGTTGTTATTATTGTTATTATTATTATTATTGTTGTTGTTTTCTTTTTCTTCTACCAGAAAAATGCTATTCTTAATCCAATCAATCATTCATTCGTTCATTCATTCTTTCAATCTTTCTCCCTCCCTCGCCGTAAACGTACATTTCACCCTCCCTCAAAAGCCCAAGTTACCCTTTCTAACAAACTACGTAGATCAACCCCCCCCTCGCACGCTCGCTTAACCACGTCCCGCATCGCCCGACGCACCATCACCACTATTATTGTGCGTCAAGATTCAATATGTCCGCGAATAGTAGTAGTAGTAGTAGTAGCAGTAGCAGCAGCAGTAGTAGCTATATATATATATAGCCGTTTATGGTGAGCTGAAGAGTTATACTTGTTGTGCATGTTATCGTCGTTGGCCTTGTTGTTGTTGTTGTTGTTGTTCAAAGACCTTGAGCGGTTTTGGGAGAATATGAGGAAAGGGGGGTGTTTTTTCCGAACTTAAGTAGCACCTTTCCTGTGGGACGCGAAAGCGACACGATGGGTTTGAGGTTGGTTGGTTGGTGAGGGTGGTGGTGGTGGTGGTAGCGTCGAATAGTGGTGGTGGTAGTGGTAGTAGCAGTAGTAGTAGTTATAGTATTACTACTACTACTACTACTACAATTTGATATCTTCGACGGGGCTGTGAGACATCTTTCGTGCGGTGGTGGCTAGTGACTGATAGATGCTTTGATGGATCTGGTGCCAGTCAGTTCGCATTGTCCCGGGTGGTCTTTTTCTTATTCCGGACCGCGGAATGATGTTGTTATTGTGAGGGGCGCCTGGTCTAGTATGTTCTTCTTGTTGTTGTTGTTGCTGTTGTTGTTAGAGATGATGAATGGTAGCCGTGTGCTACACAGCGATGTCGGCTGGGTGAACGACGGCGGGTTCTAGAAGCAACAAAAGTTGTCGGAGCGAGAGGTATGTATCTTGCTTCGTTCAGACAACAATCGTTGGGGCACCTCAGTGGGTTGATCATGAGATTGATGTGTTGTTGCGCTTGCTCCGTTTGCGTTCGATGCCTTCTGGACGAGAACCTGGGTGACATTTAGGCTGCCCGGCTGGAGGGATCCTGGTTGCCTCTCTCTTCTGCTTCGCTAGGTAGTCGACGATATCGTTGGATACCGATTGAAGGAAGTCTTCGTAGAAGAGATGCTCCTTCCGGGGTTGTGGCTCCTGTTTGGCATTACTGCCTCCAGGTTGCAATGCTGTAATAGATCCCATGATTGCTGGCTGCTGTTGTTCTTTTGCTTCGTTGCTGTTATCGTTGGAAGATGGTCTGATCTTGGGGGAGGGTATGGCTGATTGATGCTGTATGCTTGGAAGGGGAGGCATAAGGATCCTGAGCAGTTGAGTTGGAGAACGAAAGGGAGGGGGTCCTTATGGCAAGAGAGAGTAAGATGACGTTCCAACTCTGATAGCAGGCGAAAGGCAAAGAGATAGAAGTCATCCTTGTCATGCAACGGGGTGAACCTACAGATAGCGGGACCGAGCGCAGGCGGTGCCAGCGTGTCTCGTACAGCAATAAAGTACACACGAAGAGCATGCTCCACCGCCAGATATGAGTACTAGCAGCTCTGTGGGAGTCGGTGGTCGTCTGACTGTCCGGCATTCATTGCAAGCGAGGTTCGTCTGCAGACTGCCGCAAGCGACGAACAAGCTTTGGACATGGGTGCTTGCCCAAGTAAGATCGGTTACGCCTCGTCGGCCAGTCATCTCCAGCTCGCCGGACATGGTGCATGCTCAGAGCATGATGCAACGCACGTTCTCGTCATGGTAGCGAAGGTCGATCCGCACGAAAAAGGTGGGCCGTTGAGCATGTTATTATCATTATCATTATCATTATTCTTGTTATTATTCTTATTCTTATTATGCATGTGCAGTACAGTATATACAAACATACATACATCTTGCCTGGCTGCTTTTGCGGAAGAATGCCAAGCCTTGGCCTGGATCTACCCGCGTCCTCCAGATCTTCGCATCGACGCCGCCAAGCCGCAAAACTTGCGCGAATTCCGTGGAATTGCTGTGTTGCAATACGAAAGGAGACCGAAGATCCGGCTTCGTCTCGCCGTCTCGGCAGCTCCCTCCTGTGATCGACAACGACAAGGGCGGTGCCGTGCACTTTTCGATGATCTTCAGGTGTGGCTGTTGGCTGTTGGCTGTTGGCTGCTGCCGACTTGCAGGTACAGTACAGTCTGTGCAGTATTCTAGCCCTCCACGCCAAAACTCTAAAATCCGACCGTAGTCATCTTCGGCCTTCTGTCATCAACGTCCCATCTCGATTGCGCCAGTACGTAGCTATATATGCTCTTCAGACAAGGCTGTTGGAAAGCTTTGCATGCGCACACAAGTCTTCCAAGACAACATGTTTTCGTGGTCCCTTCCTCTCTGGACACGCTCTTGGCGCACAGACGAGCCGGAAAGCACGCGGACCGACCCGTGAGCGATCTTCGCAGACCAATTGGTTGGCTCGAAGCAAGGGAAGCCCGTCTTGCCCGTCGTCATTGATGCGTGCCTAAGTTAGGCGCGCCGGTACGATGTACGAACGTAGGCCAGGAGCAACTCGCCGGCTGTGTACAGTAGTCTCTCTTTGATGCTCCTTGTCGACGAGCAATCAATCTCACCTCGTCCAGCAACTCGGTCGCCTCTTGCCCGCTGGCACACTGGCACACTGGCACACTGGCGTTGCCCTTTTGGGAGGCAAAATTTGGACGATCTGGAACCTCGCCACGACCACTTCACCTGTACAAGACATTGGACGAGACCCGCCAAGATGCTGTCGTTCTTGGCGCTGGCATTTGTCGGCTTGCTGATCGTATACTGTCTGAAGACGTACAGGTGCTTTCAGAAGAACTTGGCGGCAGCCAAGCAGAGTGGCTTGCCATATATTGGTATGCCCATCTACACGTTCAACAGATTCTGGCTAGTGACACATGCACTATGGATGCCCTTCATACATGGACTGCCGAAAGCATGGACCGAGTCGTGGATAGAGTGAGACCTCCTTGCGTGGTATCAAGCTATGCTACACCACTGACTCGCGCCCAGATTCCTTATGCCAGACTTTGTGTGGAAAAAGAAGCATGCGTTGTTCGCTCGTACAGGCAGTGATGTCCTCCTCGTGGTCGCGCCTGGCGCCAATACGCTGTATGTGGCAGATGCAGAGGCTGTGAGCCAGATCACGACCAGGCGCAACGACTTCCCGAAACCAACATGGATGTATAGCAGTGTCGATCTCTTCGGCAAGAGCGTCGTTTCCACAGAAGGTGCTCTGTGGAGGCATCATCGTAAGATCACAAGCCCGCCGTTTACAGAGAAGAACAATCTCCTCGTATGGACAGAATCACTGCAGCAAGCCCAAAGTATGATGGCTGGCTGGTTGAGCAAGGATGAGAACGACAGCGGTACGGTCTGGAACTGTGCAACTGAGGCCATGCGATTGTCCCTTCATGTTATCAGTCGAGCTGGCTTCGGCGTGCGCTTGTACTGGCCGCATGAGCAAAAAGACACGCCGGTACCAGCGGGTCACACCATGACCTACAAGGATGCCTTGGAGAGCTTACTGCACAATATTATCACTATGATCCTCACGCCTACGTGGATGCTGAAGCGATCGCCATTGAAAGTACACAAGACGGCATACCAAGCTTTTACTGAGTGGGGCCAATATATGCGCGAAATGTACTACGATAAGCGGGCTGAGGTGAAGTCGGGCCAAAGTCGGGAAGGCATGGATTTGATGGGGGCTCTGGTCAAAGGTGCTGGCATGACGCAGGAGACACTCAAAGAAGATGAAGAGAAAGGTAGTGCTCCAGACAGAGGACTCTTGACAGATGAGGAGATCTATGGCAATGCCTTTGTCTTCATCCTGGCCGGCCACGAGACAGCCGCGAACACGATCCACTTCTCGATTCTATACCTCGCTATGCACATGCAATCGCAGAGGAGACTGCAACAGGATCTTGACGCTATCCTGGGTGAGAAGCCAGTGTCTGAGTGGAACTACGATCAAGACATGCCGAAACTCTTCGGCAGCATGTGTGGCGCCGTCATGAACGAAGAGCTTCGCCTCATCCCGCCAGTCGTCGGGATCCCTAAAACGACCCCAAAGGACAAGCCACAAGGACTACAGATCAACGGCAAGCAGTATACAGTGCCGGAGAACTGCTATGTCACACTGGACACTGTCGCAGCGCATCGCAACCCAAAGTACTGGCCACATACTTCAGAAGATGATCTCCTCGAGTTCCGACCTGAACGTTGGCTACTGGACCCGTCGAAGACCAACGCCAGTACGGAAGATGATTCGTATGCCGAGGAGGAAGGTCTTGACTTCGAAGGACCCGACAAACGTCCTGATACTGCTGCGTCACTTTTCCGCCCAGCCAAAGGTGCATACGTCCCCTTTAGTGAAGGTTATCGATCATGTCTCGGCAGACGCTTTGCCCAAGTTGAGATTCTGGCTGTGCTTGCGGTGATTTTCAAAACTCACACAGTCGAGCTTGATGTCAGCGAGTATCTTTCCGACAAGGACTTTGAGACAGCAACTGATGGACAGAAGCGAGAAGCGTGGAAGAAGGCAGATGCGCATGCTAGAGAGTTGCTGGAGAATGGTATGATGACGATCATCACGATTCAGATGCGGAAGGGGAAGGTACCATTCAGATTCGTGAAGCGTGGTAAGGAGAGGTTTTCCTCTCTCTCTAGCTCCATATCATAGGAATTTCTGTCCCTTCCAACTATAAAAAACCTCTGACTGACTGACTGACTGTCTGTCTGTCCGTCTGTAATGTGTGAGTATATCCGCTGCCACTCATCATGATCCACACAGATACACGCACTTCCAGAAAAGGTAAAGCGCTATCGCCCCGCCTCGTCAATAATGAACGCCAGAACCCACCACTTGTCGAAAGTGTGCACGCGGCCTGCGAAGTGGTCGTGTGGAAAGCCCGGTACGACATGAAATCAAACAAATACGGCAGGCCAAGGAGATAGTTCACTACCACCACCCCAGGGTCTCTTGCCACAATGTGAGCACAACAAGTACAGTGATTGTGGCACAGGGCCCAGACTGGTGGGGACTGTGGTGCATCAGGGCTTCTATCGAAATGGTCATTGACTGTGTGATTGAGACGGAAAAAATGAATGATAGGCATCTTCAACCGATGCATAAAGCGGCCATTCCATCCAAGGGGCGGGGGGTGGAGGGGGGGTTAGAGGTCTGTAGTACGTAGTGTTGAGCGCTTCTCCTCTGGTGGCCCGCCCCGCGACAGACCTATCGACCGGGCGATCCATAAGTGCACGTCGCTGGTCCTGCCGTGCTCCTCCCACTCAGCGTATTCTTCACAATGGCCCACACGTTCAGATCATACGCCTCTCCAATATGCCCCACAGGATCCAAGGGGCAGAAGTCCTGCACGTAAAGATTCCGCACTCCGCTTTCCTGCACGAAGCTCGTGTTCGTCGGAGTAACCAGCTCGTCGTGTTTTGATGCCAGAATCGTGACCGTGTTGCCCGGTTGGACAATCGGTCCGCTGTTCAGGGCCACCACCGCTTGGCCACCAGGTACGAGGTCGTCGCAGGCAGCGCAGCCAACTGTGTTTAGGATCACGCTCGTCAGGGCCTGGGTGAGGTTGCCGAAAAGGTATGCTAGGCCATAAATGCCACCGAATGTCGTGCCATGGGTAGGTGGCGCGATGGCGAAGACCTTGTCCACGATGCCAGACACTCCAGTGAACTTGGGTAGGTATAGTGCTTGGAAGGCGCCCTCGGAATGTCCTAGGAGATCGACCTTGGCCGCGCCGGTTCTAGTGTGCACTTCGTTCACGAACGCCGCAAGTTCGGCCGCTGATTCGTTGATGGGTTTCAGGCCGCCCACGTAGGGGAATGCATCGTACTCGCCATATGTTATGGAGAAGGTGCAGAAGCCCTCTTTTTGGAGGTCCGACTCGAGATAGTTTAGGTCTTCGTAGTATGTTGCGCCGAGTCCGTGGAAAATCACAACAGGATTTGGGTGTGCTGTGCTTTGACAAGTGAAGTCGTTGTGGGTAGTCGCACGCTGTGATAGAGGTGATGCTGCCATGGTGAGAGAGTGTAGTAGCATAGCTGCGAAGGCAAAAAATAGAGCCATGCTGTCAAACGTTGTGGTTGATGAGGATGAACAGTGAAGAAGTGACGGTATGAGGTAAAGCCGGAGACCTTACATAACAAAGATCGAGGATCGTGGGGAATAGTTCACACCCGCCTATGTCAAAACGCTCCTTGTGGCCTGCAAAGCTGTATTGTCTCTGCATTCGGTGGTCCGGCATGGCTCGAATAGGGGTAGTATCGAGCACGCACAGCTGTGGCGTACGGACACCACGTGAAATCGGTAGGAGATGCTCGGCTCAACGAAAAGTGGTAGCCAATGATGATGACTCAGACCCGGGCATGTGGTTAGATACTGCAGTGTTGCTCTGACCTCCTTGATATGAAGAGATTTCAATCGGCTTGATGCCAATGTGGCCGGAGTTGACTGCTAGTCCTATTGGTGCGAATGTCGTTGACCCTCGACATGTTGTGGAACAACGACTATCTCGATGAACTGGGATGTAGATGGGTCTGCTCGTCAATCAAACATATATCTCGCGAGACAGCTCTCGTGCCGAGCTTAGCAGAGAGGCCAACGATGTGGCGCTGTCTGCGCTCCATTCCAAGCATCTGTCACCACGACCGGTCAATCATGGAGTAAAATCGGTCTTTTGAGTGCCAGGAACCATGCCGTGAGCAGGAAACCGCAACGAGGAGCGCTGCATCCCACTTCAGCCCGAATGCAGGTCGACCTTTGCTTCGCGGGATGGAGATGGGAGCCAAAAGAAACCGAACGGTGTCTCGATGTGTGAATTGAAGCGCAAGAAACATCGTCAATGCCTCTCGGGGCGACTATCGCCACAGAAATCTTCGTCAATGCCTCGCGTGGTGACTAGCAGCACAGCAAACGTCGTCAATGTCTTTCAAGTTTGGACGAATTTGGTCAAGCGATCAATAGGTATGCTCGATGTGACAAGAGATCGCCAGAAAGGGATGCCAATCCTCTATTGGGTGAAGAGATATGTCTGTTCAGCACTCAAATATGAATGTCACAATGCCATTCTTACCAAGCAGTGCAGGATGTTGACATTGTAACCCTCTCCGCTTTAATCTACGCATCTGCCAGCGAAGGCAGCCAATCTTACATCTTGATCGGTTCCTCGCGTCAACAGTCTTCTGAGAGAAGAATACTGCTGATGGTCGGTACACAGCGAGATGGAGCAGTGCATCTCACGCCGAGCGATTTAGTCTCTCAGGAGAGGTAGTCGAAACAAGAAAGACTGACCAAGCCTTACTTGCTGGGAGGGGAGAATCGAGGGCGAACCCGAAAATTGGTGTAAAAGAAATGAATGACAAGGTGTTGAGCAATTCCGTGGAAGCGAAACGACAGTGACTCGCCCTTCTGAGTAAAGATCAGGGAGTCGGGTAAAGAGCAAGATAAGATCGCTGGGAGCGATATAGTACAAAGAATAGTGCAGTACTTTCAATGGTGGTAGGTCAGGTAATAAGTGAAGTGGTGAGTTGCTGTTGAAGTTCCCCCGTAACTTAGCGGGCAAGCGGGACACTTGTTGAACGGCAAAGCACGATTGATCGAGTGGAGATCTTTGCGGCACGTGCCGCCCCGCTGTGCTTGGCAGCTGCGAAAATGGATCTCGCACATCGCAGGGCAAGAACATCTTCCTCCGCTCTTCTTTCCAAGGTCGCTGCACCAGATCATCCGACAACACCGCCGCAATGGGTATTGGTACGTCGAAGAGATTGCAATGCCAAGAGCATGGACGATGGGAAGAATGCGCACTGGACTCGATGGCGGAAGGAGGCTCACGAATGTACAACAATTTCTACACGCCAGCAGTCCATGCGCATATCAACCTAAAGCCTATACCCACACCTCTGTTTGAAGAGATTGAGTGCTAATACTGTGTGCCGACAGATCTCGACAAGCACCACGTGACGTCTGGTCACCGAAAGGTACATACCTTACCATTGAGCAGAGGATGATGATGAATCTGCAAGTCTGACATGCAAATGTTAGGCGCCACACAGCACCAACCCATACCGCAAGCTGTTGCACAAGCTGTACAGCTTCCTCGACCGCCGCACGGACAGCAAGTTCAATGCGACCGTTTTGAGGAGGTGCGTAAAGAGAAGATCTGGAATATGGACAATGTCCGGTTTCTGACTCGAGGTAGACTGCGCATGTCGCGCATCAACACACCACCACTTTCTCTCTCCAAGATCGTGGCTGTCTCCGCCAACAAGCATAGTGCCGAGACATACGAGGGCAAGATCCGCGCTGTTGTCGGCACTGTCACCGATGACAACCGTCTCCTCGAGGTTCCAAAGCTCAGCATCGCCGCTCTCAAGTTCACTGCGACTGCCCGTGCTCGCATTGAGAAGGCTGGCGGCGAGTGCCTCACCCTCGATCAGCTCGCTCTCCGCGCACCAACTGGCTCGAACGTGATCCTCCTCCGCGGTCCAAAGAACGCCCGTGAGGCCGTCAAGCACTTCGGCTT